>CATIWR010148794.1:0-10729 GCA_949677035.1 Omphalea diandra
ACTATACAAACACTACATATATGTTCAAGTGTCCCCAACTACAACGATGCTTCTAAATGTTCAAGTGTCCCCAAATGCAACGATGCTTCTAAATGATTATTTATCTAATGCATATGTTCATGTGATAATGCCAATGAACATATCTGGGGATGTTACAGTTAGACATGGTGGAGATTGAATTTGGAAGAGAAAGAGTATATGTAATGGTGTTTGAATGGGGGAAGGGCCAATTTAGAAGAAATGGGAATTAGTCGCACAGTTATGCTAGGATTAGAGGAAGAAAATAATGGAGAAGAAGAAAGACATAAAGTTTTAAAAAGAAAGATGTGAAGGACACATGATTGTGCATTAGGAATGCATGGTTATGCATTTTGGGTTTGAGGAAAGACGGCTAGGTGTACAGTTGTGCATTTTGGCCATACATCTAGCTTAACTACTAGATAGTTTAGAGAAAGTGTGTATATGCATGTGTTTTATGACACAAGCATGTGGATGGATGTGCACGACATGCAATTAGGGTATGCGACTTCGTTAGCTACTGTAGTGATCTCCTTCTTATGTGCACAGATATGTAATTTAGCCATACACCTTACTTGGCTATTATCCCATGTTACTTCCTTGATGCACAGTTATACGAATTGATTGTGCATTTAGTTTAGTTATTGTTTCATGCCTAATTGATCACCCTAATGGTTATAAGTCCATGACCATTTACTTTATCTTGACCTCAACAATAAAAATTAACCACTAAAATAAAAAATTCATGCTAAAATTCAAACAATTCATAAAAGATAATACAACTAAAAGGTGCAAGGAATAATATGAAAAATAAGATAAATGGAAAGATAACACCCCTAAACTTGCTTGATGTTTTGATTACCAACTCTTTGAGTCATATCCTATAAAAGTAAGGGAAATAACACAATTTTATAAGATAAAGACTAAAACAACATAACAAGTTATGCAATAACAAAAAAAAGTAAAGAGAATGTGGGGAGGGAACCACAAATGTGCCAGTTTAAGGTCTTTAGCTTGACCTTTTCAATTGGCTTTTAAGTGGATGAATATGAGAGATAGAAAGTCTCCCATTGGAGTGCAGTTTATTCTTCATAATGAGGATTCATGCGATGGCCATTAACTTTAAAGGTGTCATCCTTAGAGTTTTTTATTTCAATGGCACCATGAGGATAAACATTTACTATTACAAAGGGTCTCAACCACCTAGACTTGAATTTTTTGGAAAGAATCACAACCTTCAGTTAAAGAGTAACACTCTTTTATCCTTCCTTAAACTCATTTTTCAAAATGTGGCTATCATACCACCTTTTAGTCTTCTTATAAATCCCATTGTTCCTACAGGCTTGAAGATATAAAGACTTAAGTTCATTGAGTTGGAGCTTCCTTTTCTCTCTAGCAAGATCCAAATTGAAGTTAAGAAACTTGATTACCTAATAAGCCTGATGCTCTAATTGAATCGAAATGTGGCAAGCTTTCCTAAAACCAAATGGTAAGGTGTGGCACCAATCGACATCTTATAAGTGATTTTATACGCCTAAAGTGCATTAAGAAGCATTAAGGACTAATCTTTCCTTGAGAAGTTAATTGTCTTCTCTAGGATTTGCTTTATTATTTTATTAGACACTTCCACTTGACCACTCATTTGAGGCTAATATGGCATTAGTATTTTATGCGTTACTCCAAATTTCTTGAGCAATGACTAAAATTTTTTGTTACAAAAGTGTGGCACCTACTTATAATTACATGAGGTGCTCTAAAAGCTATGAAGATACGCTTCTTTAAAAACTGGAGCACCACTTTAGCGTTATTAGTCAGGGTAGCTATGGCTTCAACCTACTTGGACACATAGTTAACCGCCACCAAAATATATTGGTTCCCAAATGACTTAGAGAAGGGTCCCATGAAATCAATTCCCTAAAAAATGTTCTACCTCAATCATGGAATTTAATGGCATTTCATTCCTCTTAGAGATATTACCTATTCTTTGGCAGTTATCACAAGCTTTAATAAAAGCAAAAGAGTCAATAAATAATAAAGGCCAAAAGAATCCACTTTGTAATACCTTAGATATGATTTTGGAGGGACCAAAGTGTCTTTCGTATTCTCGGGTATGGCAATGATGCAAGATATCTCCCAACTCCCTTTATGGTACACATCTTTTTATAATACCATTGACATATTCTTTAAATAGATAAGGTTTTTCACAATAGTAAAATTTAATATCATGCATAAACTTTTTCTTTTGATGGGAAGTAAAATCGTTAGGTACAATGTCGCTTACCAAATAGTTTAAAAAATATGGATACCATAGAGTTTGGAGAGCTTTCAAATGGAAGAGTTGCTCATCCAAAAAGGTTTCATTGATCAAGATACTTACCTCATCCTCTTATGTGTGCTCTATGCATGAGAGATGATCGACAACCAAGTTCTTCATTCCTTTCTTATCTTTTATTTCTAAGTCAAACTCTTAGAGTAAAAGAATCCATCTTATGAGTCTTCATTTTGTGTCTTTCTTTGCTAACAAATATCATATTACTACATGATTAGTATACAAATCACTTTAGAGCTAAACAAATAATATATGAATTTATGAAATACAAAAATAATAGTCAGTAGCTCTTTTATAGTAGTGGCATAATTGAGTTGGGCATCATTAAGGGTTCGATTCAAATAGTAAATGACATGAAGCTTTTTCTCCTTCCTTTGCCCCAAAATAGCTCCTATAGCCTAATCACTCACATTGAACATCAACTTGAATGGCAATGACCAATCTGGCTTTGTCATGATCGGTATAAAGATGAATTCCTTTATCAACATATAAAAAGCATTGAGACAATCATAAGTAAAGATGAAAGGAACATCCTTAGCTAAGAGATCATAATAAGGCTTATAAATCTTAGAAAAATCTCTAATGAAATGCCAATAAAATCTTGCACAGCCTAGGAAACTTCTTATCCCTTTCAAGGAGGTTGGTAGAGCCAATTTCTCCATAACCTCGATCTTTGCCTAATCCACATCAATTCCCTTAATGAAGCTTTTATGCCTAAACACTATGCCTTCTCGTACCATGAAATGGCTCTTCTCCTAATTAAGGACTAAGTTGGTCTCTTCACATCATTCTAGAACCTTATCAAGATTAGCTAAACAAGCATTAAAGGTTGGTCTCTTCACATAATTCTAGAACCTTGTCAAGATTAGCCAAACAAGCATCAAAGGTATCACTATAAATAGAAAAATTATCCATGAATATCTTTATCATCTGCTCCACAATTTCAAAAAATATGGTTATCATACACCTTTAGAAAGTGGCTGGTGGATTGCATGGGCTAAAGGGCATACTTCTATGTGCAAATCTACCATAGGGGCATGTAAATATTATTTTCTCTTGATCCACTGGTGCTATTGAATTTGGTAATAGCCCGAGTACCCATATAAGAAAAAAGTATATATGAACTGCAAGTATTTCCAACATTTGACTAATAAAGGGTAAAGGAAAGTGATCTTTATGTGTTGCGGCATTTAGCTTCTTATAATCAATGCATACTCTTTATCCTGTCATGGTCCTAGTAGGGATAAGCTCATTATTTTCATTGGTTATAATCATCTTCCCTCCATTTTTAGGAACTACTTAGATCGAACTAACCGATGGGTTATTCAAAATGGGGTAGATTATCCCCATATTTAACAATTTGACTACTTCCTTCTTAACCACCTCCTTCATATTAGGATTAAGCCTCCTTTGGTGTTCTATTATGGGTTTGTGATTGTCCTCCACTAAAATTTTATGCATATAAAGAATCAGACTTATCCCCTTAATATCTGTTATGGTCCACCCCAAGGCTCTAATCTTATTTCTCAACACCCTCAATAATTTATGTTCATGGGTTTAAGTAAGTTCATTAAAAAATGATGACTAGAAGGGTCTCATCACTCTTCAAAAATTTGTATATAAGGTGCGAAGGTAAAGGCTTAAGCTCCAATTGAGGAGGTTTAAGAATGGAAGGTCTTGCAACCTCAAGATACTTATAATCAAATAATTCAACTATAAAAGAAAAAGTAGCAACACAAGGTTATAGAGTTGGAATATTTAACTCCTAAGTGTTCTCTAATTTTTCTTCATTGACGCTTACCAAGGCCATTGCCTCTATTTATAAAGTTTCTTCCTTTTCTCGAAAGACTTCCTTAGTGCAATCTTTAATAACATCTATCCTCAAACACCATTCATCTTCTATAGGCTTTTTCTTTGCCTTGTACATATTGAAGACCACTTCATCATCTCCCACTCATAAGGTGAGGGTGCCTTCCCTAACATCAACCAAAGTAGCACCGATTGCTAAGAATGTTCATCCCAAAAGCTAGGGGATCTCCCTATCCACTTTCATATCAAGAACTATAAAATCCACTAGGATAATGAACTTGTCCACTTTGATGAACACGTCATCCATTGTTCCCTTAGGATGGATAATTGAATGATCCTCTAATTGAAGAGAGATATTGGTGTGCTTTATTTCGCTAATACCTAATTTTTTAAAAATAGACAAAAACATCAAGTTGATGTTATATCTTAAATCACAAAGAGTTATTTTCAAAAGAAACATGACTACTATTACAAGGAATAGTAAAACTCTATGAATCTCCTCTTTTAAGAGGCAACTTATTGAGTAGGTTCACAATACATTCCCCGATCAAGGTGACTCTCTCACATTCCTTCATGAACTTTTCATATTTAGACATTTGGCCAAGTGCTTCAACAAATGGTGTAGTGATTTAGATTTTCTTAACAATATCCAAAAATTTTGCAAATGGCTTGCCCATCAAATTTTGCTTGAGCCTTAAAAGGAAGTGAAGATACATATGATTTTAACTTTTCTTATGCGTTGACCTTCAAAATGGTTTCTTCTTCTTTACCCTCCTCCACTTTTCCTTCTTCCTCTTCTTCTTCTTTTTCATCCCTAGGTTGAAGTTTCTTACCATTATTTAAGGTGATGGCTTTCACTTTATCCTTTGTGTTGGTTTTAGAATTGCTAGGCAAGGTACCTTAGGATCTAAAGTTAAGTGCATTAGTTGTTCATCTTACTTAAATCTCAAGGTTATGGACAGAGGATGAGTGGTTTTTATTGGCTTGGTCCATTTTAGCCTCAATTCTCCTCATGTTCTCTTCATATTATTCTAGCTTAGAATTGTTAAAGGTTATGAATTTTCTAATAGGTTTTCTAGGCTCTATTTCTTTTCTTTAGGTTGGTAGGTGGTAGATGTTGAAAACCAAGTGATGCCCCTTGAGTTTTGAGGTTTAATGTATTATTATTAGAGTAAGAGAAGTTTAAATGATTACACCAAGCCAAATTGTAAGTATTTGAGTATGGGTTATTGCGTTAATGGTTGAATTTCGCTACATAGTTTACTTGCTATTAGGCAAAAGGGTTCCTTGCTTGACAATTAACACTTTTATGCTTGTTTTCCTTATAAAATCACACATAACTTGCAAGAAAGGAGAAGACAAAACATTACAAGTAAAGGCATTCAATTGTTTAAACAAGGTAGATACCTCAACTTACAAGGTTTCAAAGGCATCAATGTTATGAATCTCCACTACTTTCTTTGGCAAAGTCCTCTCATGGGCTTGATAGTTGTTGTTTGCCATAGTTTCAATCAGCTCATATGCCATATCAATTATTATATCCAATAAAGATCCCCCAACTACTGCATTTTTAGTGGTTTTGAGTTACCCAAATAGTTCATTGTAGAAGGTGTGCACAATTGACCACTTTGGAATTTGATGATTTGGGCACCTTCTCAAAAGATCCTTAAACCTTTCTCAAGCCTCATTCAAAGTTTCCCTATCTAATTAGCTGAAAGTTATGATATCATTTCTAAGTCTAGCCATTTTTTATAGAAGCAAGTATTTAGCCAAGAATGCTTGAGAGAGTTGATCCTAAGTAGTAATACTCCCAGGTTCCAAAGAATCTTGGAGAGCGAATATAAAGAGGCATAGTCTTACCAAATCTACAGACATTCTATTTTCACAAAATGTGTCATAGATTTCTAAGAAATTAACTGTGTGTGTTTGGATCGTCATGAGAGAGGCCATTGAACTGAAGTGTATTAGCAAGCATTTAAATGAATGCTAGCTTGATCTCAAATGTAGTAGCATTAATGGTTTATCAATGGCAGCTAACTATAATCCTTTAAAAGGAGGTATGACAAAGTCTTTCAAAGGTCAGTCTCCTTGGTTTGCCAACTCTTGAATTTATTGTTGCTTTCACCTTCTTTAGTTTAGGGTACGTTCAATTTTTAGATTAATAGGAAGCAAATCTTCTTCATTTTCCTAATTTTGAGTTCCAGTCATGCAATTAAAATAAAGACAATAAATAAGGTTAAAACAAAAAATAAAATTCTAAGAGTAAAACAAAAATAATAACTTAGTATTAAAGCCTTCGACCCCGACAACGATGCAAAAAACTTGATGACAAGTGCATGCTATATAAAAAAATCCCTAAACTACAAGTGCACATGTCAGAAATAATAAAGTGAACTTTGTAAGTACGGATATTATTCCTACAAGGATAGAGTTTAAGTACAAAGTATCAAGTACCTTATATTATATAGAGATTTAATAATAAAAAAGAAGTTTAATTGAACTAAAGAAAATTAACATACTAATGAACATGAGAGGTAATTAATGGATGAGAATAGTTAGTGGTTCAACTTTATTTGATAACCTTTTATGGTTCCCTTAATCCTTATCTAATTATCTCATTCAACAAGTACTACTATGAAGTCACTAAAGTATTAATTAATCTCTTTTGATTAGAAATTGACATACAAGAACAAGAACATGTTAGCTAAAGGTTCCTCGACTCAAAAGGAGAATATCATGCAATTGACTCTTAATTTAAGACTCTAGAGATAGTAATGATTTGTTAAGGCTTCTTAACTCAATAACAAAGCAAGGTAATTATTCAAAGCTACATTTCATGAAAAACACCTCTTTATTGCCAAATCACAAAACTAAGATAATTAATGGTTGTTTGATTAAAAAATAAATATTCAACAATTGCTAGTATAATCAATGTAAGAAACCAAAAAGATTTAGATTAAGAAAACCAAATGAAATTCATACAAGATCCATTAACAATCTTAGCCAATGAAAATTTAGTTCATAATGAAATGCAAAGAAGAAAAGAGAATAAATAATTTAGCTCCAAGAATAGCCATGCACTTTTTCTTGATTGTTTGATTCCTTGTATTCTCTCTCTCTTTATCTTTGATGTCACTTTTCATTCACGATGAAAATTCTTCCTTTAGCTATCCCATTATACCCTAATTTTGGCTTATACCCTAATGTTGGCTTGTTTCCTCCTTAAATAGAGTCTCAACCATCCTAATCAAGAAAGGAAAATATCCTCTCTTCAAAAAGAAAAGAAAAACCCTTATGAAGAATCATGTTTTTAGCTTTAAAATGGTCGTATGACTATATGCACATTGAAGCACAATTGTGCATCCTTACGAGGGTGCCTATCGCTCTTAATCCTGTTGGGGCACATGACTACATTATATGGTTGTGTGTCTCCTTTAGGTATTGCCTCTCGGTCTTCTTGAGGCACATGACTATATGCCTAGACCACACAACCATGCATTTTGGCTTTTTATCCCTGCTTTGTCTTTTTTTCACCTTTCATCTAAAAAACATCCATTTTTAGACATTAGGTTAATTTTTATGTCAAATTCAATTATAAAGCATGGATTCTAATATGAATAAACCATAAAAAAAAAAAACAAAGGACAATTAATCCACTAAACAATTAGCATATTACACATTTTGGAGATGGCCTATTCATGTAGATACCTATAGAGGATGCTCACTCTTTGGTAGTGTTTAGAGCTTACTCCAAGCTCGAGGCTAGGTGTTACAGATGTAAACCCCCTCTCTGCCTTCCAAAAATCGCACAACCATTGTCCAAATTAGTAGGTTTCACATCTTTTCTTCTTAGTCTAATTGAATCACATGGATCCTTAGTAGGTTTTGTATGTAGAAAATTTTTGTTTTTTTCACTATGCTTAATTTACAACACCCAACACTGTAGAAGGCATATAAGACCAACTTTGGGATAGAAGAGACCTTAAAAATGCTTTGGACATGTTTGGAATTTAGAAATGATAGATTGGGAGGTGGAAATCGAGGATGGCCATTTATATAAGGGAGAGAAGATATTTAGTGCTTGACAGTTATGAATAGTATTGCAAGCTATATAGACTGTTCAAGTTGTTTATATAGACAACCTAGTGGTCTACTTTTTCTGTAAATTTTTAGGCAAAGCCTTCCTTATATTTTGAGCTTTTGAATAACTGTGCATTTATTCTAAAGGGCATGTATATACACAAATAAATTAAAAAAGCATAGACATACATTTAGAAGATAAAATCAAGACTAAGGTCATAGCCTTATGCCTAAACTAAAATAATTCCAGAGTTTAACATGTGGAATCATCTCAGTTGCATCCTAAAATCCTAATATTTACACAAACACAAAAAAAAAAAAGAAAGGAAGAAAAAAGAAGAAAAGGGGGCTCCTAAAGTGGCATAAATATCAATCCTATAATGTTGAAAACATCACTGAAGTTTAATAATGCATAGAAAAGAAAAAAAATCCTAAAAGTGCTAATAAAGATGTAGAATGGCTCAATCCTTCTCATTTATAGAAGTGGTCCCCTCCTCATCCCCTCCCTATGAAGTGACATACTCATCACAGTCTTCAACTATAGATGATGCCATACTCTATATCTCAACCTTGATGGTTACTAAACGCTACACCATTACGCATAGCTCCTATGTTAAGTGTTGGACCATCTTTTATTGAACACCCTAGGATTAAGATGGAAGACCATTAAGCACATAGGCACACTCATAAACATGCATACATAATTTATATTTTTGCTCGTTACTAACCTACATCTCTGGAGTTTATTGTGTTATTGCTCTCTTCAGAGTAGTGATCAGGTTCACCATCACCTTAGATTGAATGCATTTGTTGGACTAGGGTAGTTAACCCTAAGTCTTTGACCTCTTTTGATCTTGACAAAGGGGATTGATCAATTCTAATGATTTAATTTAGTGTTGTTTTGCAGCCTTTTTTTATTAGTCTTTAAGTTAGAGTTGGATAAAAATCTTAGTCTTCAAAGAATGTGAAATAACTTCTAAATCGCAATTGCAATCTAAGACTAACGATTGCGATCCATGAGAATACTTATTAGAAGATCAGACAGATGAAATCACGGAGTCATTCTCGACCGCGACTCATCCAAAGGAAGAACTCCAAAAGTGACAGACGGATTTGCAATGTAAAGCTTACCTCAGTCGCGACTGTGAATTTCAAAGTAACTTAAGATGAAATCAAGTCCATAATCATAGCTTAACAAGTGTCCCAGGTAACTGTTGGAAGTCAAAAACCACAATGGGAACTTGTTAGTAGCGACCGCGAACCCAAAAGAAGAAGATGAACACTTTTGGCAGAGGAATTCGCGTCCAGAGTCACGTCCTGTATAAGATAAATCGCGACCACTACTTTTGAGAGTAGGTGAAAGGAAACGACTATATTTTTCTACTGAACTAATCAGAAATTGCCACGTGGACTAGCCGTTAGACACAAATTAGGTTTTCCTTATGGAATTTGGAATTTGCAACTACGAATCATGACTGTCAAGCATTTAATGCGAAAATCTATCTAGTACACTTTGATGATTTTATACCAGTTTTATTGCAACGTCTCTTTGGTGGGTAAAGGCTATAAATACCTCACCAAACATATGTAAATTCAAGAGAATTAATAACTTTGTACCTAAACTCTTGCAATTTTGCTACTCACTCTTTTCTATTCTTTAAGTCATTGTTAGGTTTGAGCATAAACACCAAGTGTAATAGGTTATTGTGTGAGCCTATCAAAACACTAAGATAGGTTGTTATGTGAGCCTATTAAAACACAAGTTGTAAAGGTTATTATGTAAACCTCAAAACACAAGTGTATAGGTTATTGTGTGAGCCTTCAAAACACAAGTGTAAAAGTTTGGTGTAAGCTTGAAAACACCTTTGAAAGATAGTGGAATACCCAATTTCAAAGAATTGGGGAGTGGACGTAGGGTCGATTATACCCGAACCACTATAAATCTTATGTTTCCTCTCATCTCATTTCTCCTATCTCTTTCCAATTTTATTTTTTATACACCAATTCAACCCCTCCCCCTTCCCTTTCCCCCCTCCCCCCTCCTTCTTGGTGCCTAGGGCCATCAAGTGGTATTAGAGCCTCACTTCACAATCAAACCTTCATTGGGTGAACAAAGATCATGGCACAAGAAGGAATCCCCTTACAACTCAAGCCATACTTTGATGGAATAGACTATACTCACTGGAAGTATAGGATGGAGATCTATCTTGACATAGATGTGGTGGACCTTTGGGATGTGGTCATCAAGGAATGGAAGCCACCCACTAAAGTTGTGGATGGTAATGAAGAATTATTCCTAAAGGAAGAATGAACTGAAGCTCATCAAAGATCAAATGGCTAGAACAATAGAGCAATGCCCATTCTTCTAAGCTCACTTTCTAGAGAAGAGATTAAAAGAGTGCAATATTGTTAAACTACACATGCCATTTGGAAGATTGTAGAAAACTATCATGAAGGCACAACTCTAGTCAAATCAAGCTATTTAGAGATGTA
>CATIWR010148796.1:0-16166 GCA_949677035.1 Omphalea diandra
TGATTTAGTAAAATACCCAATTGAGTGATTGGGGAGTGGACGTAGGGAGTGTTTTGCCTGAACCACTATAAAATCATTGTGTCCTTACTATTCTTTCTTCTTCTCTTCATCTTTATTTTAAATTTTTATACACCAATTCAACCCCCCCCCTTCGTGGTGCCTAGGGACAACAACAGTTGTTCTACTTTTTTGAGCTAGTAGCACTGATAGTAAAACTGTATCTACCCCTTTGAAACTCAATTGCTAACTTACTCCTCTAGACAATACTCCACTTGATGATCCTACTTTATAATAATGTATTGGTAATATTGTTTATCTCATTTTTACTTGACTGGATATCTCATATGTTGTTCCTCTGGTCAACCAATTCATGTATGTTCCTTGCATATCCCATTTTTCTGCAGTAATTCAAATCTTTAAAAGGAACTATTTTTCATGGTTTACATTTCTCTGCTAACTCCTCTTTGTTGTTACTGGCTACTCTGATGCTGATTGGGCAAGTGATCTAATAGATCATCATTCTACCATTGGTTATTGTTATAGTAACAAGCAAACTATTGTTGCTTGCTCTAGCACAATATCATGCTCTTATTGATGCTACATCTAAATTACCTTAGTTATGATGGTTATTAACTGACATGGGTGTCACACAATCTTTTGCCACTGTGCTTCATTATAATAATAGAAGTGTTATACAAATTTCTCACAATGATGTTTTTCATGAGCGTACAAAACGCATTGACATAATTATCATTTTATATTCCATCATATTACTCAACACATCATACTTTTGATTCATGTCTCTTCTGCTAACCAAACAACATCTTCACCAAATCACAACTTTCCACTCATTTTCTAGAATTATTAAGTAAACTCAAGCTACCATCCATTATACCATTGGAGTTTGAGGAAGGGAGGGTGTTAACAAGATTGTAAGAATTACTAAATTGATGATCTTAATTGTGAGTCACCAAGTCAATGGCCTTAATTACGGTAATTGATAGATTTTGTGTAAAATAATAACTGCATATATTCTTAGGTTTCATGTATAAATACTAGCCTATATTGTATAATTAAATACATCTCAGAAATGCAAATTCCTCCTCTTATAATATCACCAATATAAAATCTCTTTTCCAAACTTAAAAAAATTAAAGAAAAATAATTCTAAGTTTGTAATTTTGAAAAACTTTCCACGCATTTAACAGTCACATTTTTTTAAAGATTTGTTTGTTAGATTTAATGCATAAGTGTAAATCACTTGAATTAAGTGTCTTTGCGTTGTGTGCTAAACTTAAGACAAATAACACAAATTTATATATGGTGAATTTTTAAGTTTTTTAGACTAGAAACTTTTTATTGCAAGTTAAAATTCTATTTCAATCACATTAACATTTAAAAATTTCTAACATTGCAATTTCACTAGTAAGTTATGTGTGCATTTAGTAACTCATGAGTGCTCTAGAGATTCTACCAAAAGATATCTTGGGAGCTTTTTCACTCCACATTTATATATATAGAGAGGTGATTGAATCAAGTGCTTATGATAATTAACAAATATGAAATTGAAATTCATTAAAAGCTTAACTCAGCCTCATTTTAATTATGTAGCACTAATCAGTCATTAATAAAATTTAAAAAGAAGCAATGCTAACCACACTTCTCTTCATTAGGCCATTACAACCACCTTCATTAAAAAAAAAATTGCAACATATTCTTTAGGTAAAACTAAATATAGTAATACTTTATATTATTTTTCCTTATAATGACTAAAATATTAAAAGTCTACATTTTTTTTAAAAAAAAATTCATTCTCCTTCCTCTTTCATCCCATATCTCACACAACTTTTTCTCTTTTTTACCTTTATTGCTAAAATTTGTTAATAAAAAAAATTGAAGGGAAAAAGCCAAGAGAAATAAAAAAAATCAAAAGAAATTCTCTAACTGGCATAACCTGGCCCAATCTAATCCTCATAATATTTCACAACAAGAAAATCTAATGAGAATAGTCAATTCATACGACTATCATTTTGGCTTCTAAATTCAACAATACACTTGATTGAATAATTAATCATATAAAATTAAGGTGCTGATTCAAATTAAATATATGTTTTTACTTATACGATTAAGTGTTGATTTTTATATTGGTTACATAAAAGAGAGAAATAAATTTACAACCTTTTCATCTTAATTCACTAAAAAAAAACCTTAAAACGAAATTAAATAGTTTTTTAATATAAATGTTTGCCCTTGAGCGCCAAGAAGGGAAAGTTGAATGATGGGCAATTTGAAAATTGGAGGGAAAATAATGAAAGATGGATATATCAGGAGTAGAAGAAGAGATAGAGATACAATATTTTATAGTGATTCGGGTGTTAACTAACCCTATATCCACTCCCCAATTCTTTATAATTGGGTATTCTACTAACACTAAATGATGTTTCCAAGCTCACACCAAACTTCTACACTTTGTGTTTTATGGCTCATACACAACCTTACAACTTGAATATTAAGACTCACATAAAAACCTCTTAAATGTTTCCCAAAGGCTCACACTTAACCTATTAGAAAAGTTTTACAACTAGGATAACTCTCAAACCTAATTACAATAGAGTTTGATGCTTACACCTAACAAAGAATTAAATGTTGAGAAACAAAATTGTAAGAGTTTAGCTACATTCAATGCTATTCTCTTACATTCATGTTTGTTTGATGAAGTATTTATAGGCAATAACCACCAAAGAGAAGTTAAAAAGAAACTATGTTTAAATCTCTAAGGCATGCTAGGCAGATCATGCATTAAATTCCTATTAGACATATTTCATAGTCGTGATTGGTCATTCACGATCATAATTTCTCTTCTTGCACCAAATTTACTGAAATTGGGGTAGAAAACTCCATTTGTATCTAACGGCTAGTCCAGATGGCATGCTATTATTGGTCTTCCAAGAAAAATAGCCACTATGTTCTTCTAACCAAACAAAAGTTGCTTTCGTTAGTTTTTTTCCTCTTGGATATGATTGGCACGCGAATCTGTCTGTTTGATAAGGAGAAGTTGCTTCAATAGGTTACAGTCTTGAAGACTATTTCACCTTCATGAATTTTGATATGCTAATGGTTATCTTGGACACTTGGCAAGCTTTGGTTATGGACTTGGTTCCCTTCAGACAACTCCAAAAGTTGTAGTCACGATCATGGACATGATGGTAACTATGAATCCGACTGTTTGAACTTCATGGCTTTCTTGGCATGATTGTGACTGTGATTTTCTCCTTGAATTTGTTTGAACCAAAATCCTTCATTCCTTTTGCAAGATAGTGGTTGTGAGTTAGAGATTCTTGATCGCGAATTAGAATGTCATTCACAATGCTTGAGACATAGACTCTCATTCAACTTTCAATGCAAACGTATCTTAAAAACTGCAAAATCAACACTTAAAATTGATGTTAGAACATACTAATCTACATTGTCAAGATTAAAAGAGAGTTTTAACTTAGATTTGACCAACCTAGTCTAACAATCTCCCTTTTTTTTTTTTTTTTGACAACATAGAATGATTTTGCAAGGGATAAATAATTGCATAAGTGTAAAATTGAAATCGTTAACTTAGTTTAACAAATTAAACCTGTTAAATACCAATTTAAACTTGAAATGCAAATAAACTAATTTAGATTACTCCCCTTTAAATTATATTTTGAGATTGCACCCCTTCAAATTATACTCCCCCTTAATTATGTCATGCAATTGCTTTCACTATTTCTCTCTCCATTTGTCAAGATAAAAAAGAGATAACAAGATAATGATATGGATAAGTATAAAGTGATGCAAAGAAAGAACAACCATAAAGGAAACAAAAACTTTAAATTTTATTGATATAGAAACATAATTATAAGCAAACATAAACATAAATACATATAAACAAGAATTTGTAGGATCACAAATTCAGGTTATATAACAATAAAACAAAAATAGAAAAAGAATTACAAGCCTTAGAAAAACTTGAAAATTTGAAAGTTGTCATCATCTCCAAAATCTACAACTTCCTCATCTCCTTCTGCACCTTGTGCTTCATCTCCTTCTTCTCTTCAGTCTTCTTTTTCTTCTAGAGTATCTTCCTAATCTTTAAAATCTAAGAGATGGCAAGGTGTTACACCCACCTTCTCTTGAAGGTTCACTAAGTCACTGTAGAGGAGGGAAAAAATAAGAAATTTCCTCTTTATCATATGCATCACCTTGTCCAACTTCTTAATAATAGAAGAGAGAAAGATGGCAAAAGTCTTTGGTTTTTCTTTGGGCTTAAGAAATGGGATTGGTTGGGCACTTTCCTCTATCACAAGCCCCTTCCTTTTTGAAGCTTAAGTTGTTTCATGCTTCTTAGCCCTAATACACCTTAAGGTATAGATATAAGTATTTAGATGGATAGCCTTGGCATTTATGAGATAGGGTAGATCAAGGAAGTTTTGGTAGGGTAAGTATTTTTTAGTGAGAAATTGTTCATTTTCCTTATTTAGGGTCCCACATAATGATAAATGGTTGTGGCATAAGAGGGGATGAGAAATTGGCTTTTAGGCTTAGTACTCATATGAATCAATTGATTTATAAGGTATTAGCCTATTTGAATTGGCTTGTTCTTGGTTAGGTAAAACAAAAACTCTAGGTCTTTTTTGGAAAGTGTTTCATTCCCATCACCCCTAGTATTTACTAAAAAGGTAATGATGTGAAAAAGCCAATTTGGAAGGGTTCTGATGTATTTGACTAGAAATATTTTTGGGTCATGTTTGGTTTCAATGGATATCTCTGACCAAAATTCAGAATAAATGATATCAACTTCAGAGATGACAAAATGAATATCATTTCCCACTTAAAGGTTGAAGAGGTTAGAAAGTTGGTTGAAAGTTATAAAACCTAAAAGCCATGAAAACTAACCCGTATGAACCTGCTTTCAATTATACTCTCCGCTTAATGTGATAGAGCATATAAGCTCCTTGACGATTTCCTCATACCTGGGTTCATCTCTAAAGATAAACTTATTCGATTTTAGGTTTGGTAGAAAAACATGGATTTCATCCTTGATTCCAAGTGACTTGAGGAGAAAGGTAGAAGCAATTTCATTAGCTTGGATTATCTTGTTGGAATTTGCTTTGTACCTATCTTTTTCTTCTTTGGTTTTTCCCTTCATTAGGTGAAAGGCAGGAGGACTTAGAGGTTGGGCAATGCCTTTCCCTTTCTCTGCTTTGGTTAGTTTCTTAGGTGCTATTGAATGAAGTTAGGAGATTTTGAAAGATTTGAGAGAAGAGATGAGTTATAAATGAAGAGAGAAGTTTAAGTGGAATAGAGCAGTATTAAGATGGTTTAAATAGGTAGAAAACTCATGGAAAATGGTAGCAAAAATGGTAAAATATGCATTTAATAAGGGGTTGGCACTGGTTGATAGTCAAATCAATCAAAGCTTTATAGTTACTAGAATTCACGGTCATTATTAGTAGGTCACCATCACTAATTATGATTCTATGAGTAACATATAAGAATTCCTTGAAAAATGAAGAAGTCAATAGTCAAAGAATTTGAATTTTGAAAGAATTCACGATAATGATTTAAAATCGCAAAAATGAATTAAAGTTTGACAGAAAGTTGAAAAGTGCCTATAACTAGCAACCGCAAATGGGTAATAGCGACTGTGAATTAAGAGGCATAAAGAAAAATGATGATAAAATAAGAATTTGCCTTCCTATATATGATCCACTTAATGTAATGATGATTAATTCAAGCAAATAGGTATTAAAATGCTCAATTGCTTAAAGAATTAATAGATCTAAAGTAATCCAACATACACAATTATCAAACATATCATTCAATCAATTAAAATGACAAACATAATGAAAAATGTGAGGTGTGATCAATTTTCACCCTAGGGAGCTTCTATCTAGCATCCTTAGCCCCCTCTTAATATAGTTCATCCTTTCTTCATTTATTAGTTTAGTGAAAATGTTTGCATGTTGATGATTAGTGTCAATAAACTCTAACACCACATGGCCAAATGTCAATGTGCTTGCTCATTAAGTGTTGGATAAGATTCTTTGAAAGATTTATTGCACTTTTGTTATGACATTTATTGGGAATGTGATGAACAACCTTGTCATAATCCTTAAGTTGTTGTTTCATCCAAAGAACTTGGGTGCAATAATAACTCATCATCTTACATTCTGCTTCAGTGGTGGATAAGGCAACTGAAACTTGCTTTTTACTAAACTAAAAAACTAAACATTCTCCTATAAATTTGCAAGTTCTAAAAGTGTTATTTCTTTCTAATAAACTACCTATATAATCTGCATCCGAATACCTAAGAAGTATAAATGATGAATTCCTAGGATATCATAACCCTAAATGTAATGTATGATGTAAATATTTAAGAGTCCTTTTAACAACATTTAAATGAGATTCCTTAGGGCAAAATTAAAACCTGACACCCATATATACGTTAAACATGATGTTGGTTCTAAGCAATGAGATAGAGGAGAGAACCAATTATACCTCTATATCTCTTTTCTTTAATTAGCTTTTCTGATTCATCTTTGTCTAGTTTAATGGTAGCACTCATCGATTTCTTTGCTACTTTGCATCCATCCATGCCAAACCCTTTGAATAGATCCTTTATGTACTTGGTTTAGTTGATAAAGATGCCCTCTTTGGTTTGCTTAATTTGTAGACCAAGAAAGAACTTGAGCTCTCCCTTTATACTCATCTCAAATTCCCTAGTCATACACTTAGCAAAATATTCACAAAGAGATTCATTAGTAGCACCTATATTTGTACAATGAGTGTATCTTGATTATGCTTTTTGACAAATAAAGTTGTATCAACCTTGCCTTTTCAAAATCAATTTGTAAAAGAAATGAATTAAGCCTTTCACACCAAGCTCTTAAAGCTTATTTTAAACCATATAAGGCTTTAGTTAGTTTGAAAACATGATTTGAAAATATATGAGACTCAAAACTAGGAGGTTGTTGAACATAAACTTTCTTCTCAATGAGACCATTCAAAAATGCACTTTTAACATCCATTTGAAAAAGTCTAAAATTCACATGACAAGCATATGCTAAGAGAATTCTAATAACCTCTAATCTTAGTATAGGGGTATAAGTTTCATCATAATCAATGCCTTCCTCTTGGTTGTAACCCTTTGCAACCAATATAGCTTTATTCCTAGTAATGAAACCTTGCTCATCTAATTTGTTCCTAAACACCCACTTGCATCCCACAATAGGGTATTCCTTGGGCCTAGGGACAAGTTCCCATACTTTGTTTCTCTCAAATTGGTTGAGTTTCTCTTGCATAGCAATCACCCAACTTTCATCATCAAGAGCCTCATCAACCGATTTTAGCTCATATTAAGAAACAAATGCAAGATCATTATCTAATGGCATGAAGTTGAGATCTAGTACTTACTCCTTTGGATGTCTTACCAATGATTAGATCCTTTGGGTGATGTTTGGAGAATCTCCAATCCTTGGGAAGATCTTGAGCTGGAATTTCTACTTATTATGGTTGAGATTCCTCAACTTCTTGTGATGACTTGTTACCTTTAAGGTCAATCACAATTTTCTTTTGGAGTTGAATCCAACTTAATTTTCTTAAAGTCACTTACAAGAACATTAACAACAGAACCTTTCCTAAGATTAAGTTTACTAGATTCATCAAACACAATATTCATTGATTCTTCAACAACCATAGTATTTTTATTGAATACCCCATAGGATTTACTAGAGGTGCAATAGCCTAGAAATATACCTTCATTTGTCTTAAAAGCAAAATTGCCAAAGTTGTCCTTGGTATTTAAAATGTAGCATTTACACCTAAAAACTCTAAAGTATGAAATCTTAGGTTTTCTACCATTATAAAGCTCATAAGAAGTTTTATTGAGAATGGGTCTTTTGAAAACATGATTAGCAATGTAACAAAAAATATTGATGGCATTAGCCCAAAAGTAATTAGACAAAAGAATACTCATTGAGCATAATTCTAGCTATTTGTACTAATGTCCTAGTTTTCCTCTCTACAACACCATTTTGTTGTATTGTTTTAGGAGTAGAAAGTTATGAGAAATCCTATTCTTTAAGCAATAAGTTTTAAAATATTCATTTTGAAATTCTTTTCCATGGTCACTCCTTATAGAAGAGATGACGTAACCATTTTCATTTTGAACTCTTTTTGAAAAACTTTTAAAAGTATCAAATGTGTCATTTTTATAAGCTAGATAGGACATCCAAGTAAACCTAGTATAATCATCAACTAAGACGAATGCATAATGCTTCCAACCTAGACTAACATTCCTAGTAGGTTCAATTAAGTCCATATGGATAAGTTGAAGAGGTCTAGATGTACTTACAAAATTTCTTACCTTGAAGGAAGTTTGATGTTGCTTCCCCATTTGGCGAGGTCCACATGTCTTGTCCTTGAAAAATTTTAGCTTCAAAAGACCTTCCACTTGCTCTCCTTTAGATAGGTTTTAGAGGAGCTCCATGCTAGCATGACCAAATCTTTTATGCCAAAACCAAGCTTCATTACTAAAAGACACAAGACACTTGAAAGATTGGTTAACCAAATTGTCTAAGTCAATTAGGTTGGTATTGCTCTTCCTTTTACCCTTAAAGATTACCTTCTTAGCCACCAAAGTGGTAACCTGACATTCTCTAGGGTCAAAGGTGACTTTATTACCTTTATCACATAACTAACTTATACTAAGCAAATTATGTTGTAAACCATCAACTAAAAGAATGTTGTCAATAAATGAAAAACCATTCTTACCTATTGTTCTGATGCCAATTACCTTATAGTTGACATGGCTCCCAAAAGAGACATTGCCACCTCCCTTCTCTTTTATGGCTATGAATAGCTTTTTGTTAGCCGTCATATGCTTTGAGTATCCACTATCCATATGCCAATCATTGTCTTCATTAATGGCTACCATACATTCATACATACAAAAAATAAATCATCTTTGTTTAGGTACCTAATCATACTTGGGTCCTTAATGGTTAGGTTTTGAAGGGTCCTCTAATTTGAGGTAAGCCTTTCTAATGTAGCAAAAAAATATTTATGTGACCAAACTTCATACAATAGTGACATTAGAACTTAGACTTGTATGTTTTTCTCCTATGCAAAGTTTTGGTATGGGTAGAGGGTCTTCTCATATCGTGATAATGAGAATGTGAGCATGTGCAAGAATGATTAGGGGTATAAGAGAATTCTTTGTGTGTTAGGGTGAGCATGCTTCTTATTGTAGATGAATGCATGATTAGCCTTTTTAAACTTAGGCTTTGAGCCTTGAAATGCCTTCCTTTTGCCATTGGGCATGGGTGGCTTAGTGCTGGAAGCACTCTTCCTCCCAATTACCTTAATACTAGATGTTTGAGATGCTGAAGCTCTAATAAAAGTTATGAGAGAGGGTGTAGATGAAGAAGAGGCTCCATTAAAGCTTAGACCATGTCTTACTAGATGAGGTCTTTAAAATACAATTAATAGAGTTTATTTCCCTTTGTAAAACTTAGAAATAAAGTTTTTAAGCTTAATTACCTCTCCTTTTAAGGTATTTTTTTTCCTTTTTTAAGGAATTTAGAGATGGAGAAGATTTAATAAGACTCAATAGATTTTTTGAGTTCTTCACTTGAAGTCCTCAACTTACTAATAAGCTCATATAATGAGTTAAACTCATTTTTCAGTTTTAACCATTTCTTTTTTTAAGTTTTCATTTGTGACTTATACTTGTCACATCTCAAAGTAAAAGCTTCTAAGAGCTCATCATCAACATCATCATATGCATCATAATTTTCATTAGAATGGGATGAAGAACTTACTTCATTAGAAGAGTCTTCTTATGCCATGAAACACAAATTTGCAACTTCCTCATCTTCATCCTCCATACTAAAGTTGTCATCCCAAGTGGCTTTGAAGCTTTTCTTCTTTTGTTTGTCCCTTTTCTTTCTTTTTTTTTTTAGCTTGGGGCAATCATATTTAATATGGCTTTTCTTATCATACTCATAACATGTTACTTCATGCTTCTTTTCTTTGAGATTATGAGAAGACTTCTTAAGGTTTCTTCTATCCTTCCTTCTTTTTATCAGCTCCTTAGTTCTTCTAGAAAGCATGGCCAACTCCTTCTTTTCCTTTTCACTATCGTCATCACTTGAGACAGCTTCTACCTCTTTGTCTTTGGCTAAGGATTTAAGGGCCAAGGTTTTCTTTTCTATTTTGTCATTTTTGTCCCCTTACCCTCTCATGTTCTTCATTTACTCATCCTTTTTCAAGGCTAACTCATGAGTAAGAAGAGTGCTTATGAGGACATTTGTTGGCACCTTACCAATTTCTAGATTTGACTCTTAAATACTACACACCCTTGTAATAAACTTTTCAAGAGGTAAAGATTTGAATGTTTTAGTGTTTACTTCATGATTGGTGAGTACTCTTCCAAATTTCTTCATATTTTTTATAATGGATAGGAAACTATTTATCATATCAGTAATGATTTCGTTGTCTTTCATCATGAACAACTCTCATTCTATAACATACGTCTCTAATCTGTTGGACTTCACCAAGGTTGTGACTTTATGATAGTTTTCCAAATCTTGCCATATTCCATGAGCATGAGGGAGTGTTGTACTTTTCCAATCTCCTCCCTTGACAAAGAGCTAAGAAGAATCGTCATTGCTCTTTTGTTCCTTCCATTTGATCTTGTATGAGCTTCTACCCATCCTTTCTTTGGGATTAACTCTTTACTTCCATTAACCACCTTAATAGGAGGATTCCATTCTTTTACAACTAAATCCCAAAGATCCACCACATCGCTATCCAAATATATCTTGATTATATACTTTTAATGCATATAGTTGGATCCCTCAAAGTATGGCCTGAGATAGGTATGGATTCCTTCTTGTGCCATTTCTCTTTACTCATATAATTAAGGGTTTCTATGAGACCTTACTTTGATACCACTTGCTAGCCCTTGAGCACCAAGAAGGGAGGGTTAAATTGGAGGAAAATTTGAAAATTGAAGGGAAGGTAATGAAAGATGGATAAGAAAGAGTAGGAGAAGAGATAAAGACATAATATTTTATAGTGGTTCGGGTGTTAAACTAACCCTACGTTCACTCACCAATTTTTCACAATCAGGTATTCTACTAATACTAAATGGTGTTTCCAAGCTCACACCAAACTTATACACTTTGTGTTTTATGGCTCACACATAACCTTACAACTTGTGTTTTAAGGCTCACACAAAAACCTCTTAAATATTTCCTAAAGGCTCACACTTAACCTATTACTAGAGTTTCACAACTAGGCTAACTCTGAAACCCAATTATAATGGTTAATACTTACACCCAATAATACCAACTCACATAAAAATTGCAAGAATTTGGCTATATTCAATGTTATTCTCTTACATTCATGCCTATTTGGTGAAGTATTTATAGGCAATAACCACTAAAGAGATGTTACAAAAAAACCTATGTCTAAATCTCCAAAGCATGTTAAGCAAATCTTGCATTAAATGCCTAATAGACACATTTCACAATCGTGACTGGTCATTCACAGTCGCGATTTCTCTTCTTGCCCCAAATTTGTTGAAATTGCGGTAGAAAACCTTATTTGTATCAAACAGTTAGTCCACATGGCATGCTATCATTGGTCTTCTAAGAAAAATGTCGTTATGTTCTTCTAACAAAAAATAAGACACGAAAGCAAGTTATTTTCCTTTTGGACGCAATTGGCACTGAGAATCTATCTGTTTGATAAGGAGAAGTTGCTTTAATAGGTCGTAGTCTTGAAAACTATTTCACTTTCGCAATTTTGATATGCTAATGGTTATCTTGAAAACTTGGCAAGCTCTGGTTATGGACTTGGCTCCCCTCAAGCAACTATAAAAGTCGCAATTGTGATCATGGAAGCAATGGTGATCGCGAATCCAATTGTTTAAACGTCATGTCTTTCTTGGCAAGTTCGCAGTTGCGATTTGCTCTGTGAATTCATCTGAACCAAAACCATCCATTTCTTTTGCAAGATAGTGGTCATAAGTTAGAGATTCTTAACTGCGAATTAGAATGTCTTTCACAATGCTTGAGACATAGACTTCATTCAACTTCAATGCAAATCTATCTTAAAAACTGTAAAATCCACACTTAAAATTGATGTTAGAACATACCAATCCATATTGTCAAGATCAAAAGAGAGTTTTAATTTAGGTTTGACCAACCTTGTCCAACAAATGTCAAGACTAACATTAAATCATTCATAAAAATTAATCAACTCCATAAGAAGAAACAATTATTTGTAATAAATATCTGTAGGTCTTTAAAAGTTTTGTGACAAATGTGAATATAAATATTTAAAGACTCCCATTCATTTTTAGCATTTGCATCAATAAAATTACCAATAAAAAAGTATTAGAGCATTGAATGGTACAAGTAAAGATACAAAAAATAAAAAAATTCAAATAATATAGAAAATTTTAAAATTCAAAAAATTTTAAAATTCTATGTAACTTATTTACAATATCAAAATAAATCAAATGCATATGTGTTGTTAGATATTAAACCATTTGACACAAATAATATTAAATAAAAACTCAATCACTACATTTTTTAATAAAAAAGATAATTGAAGATAACAATGAAATAAAAATAAAAAATGATAGTACCATTAATTGTTCCTTGACTTAAAAAATAGTCCCAAGTTTATGTCTCTAACATATATTCCACTGGAGATATTTGATTTGTGTTATTCACATCTTGGATAATATATTATTTAAGAAAAAAAAATAACATTATAAGTTTATAAGTAAAACAATATGAAGTTAGACTAAAATTAAATAAATACCAATTCTCTTAGAGGTGTTCTTTCTCCAATGGTAGCTTGTACTTAAACAAGTTATACATGATATGGTTGATTAAAAAGTAATATTAATTTTTTCACTAATTGGTAAATTTTGTAAACTGAAGAACAAATTACTTACCTATTTTGCTTTTTTTTTTCTTCCTTTGTGTCTTTTTTTTTTATTATGGATTTGATTCTTTTTGGAGTTCTTTTTGTTTTTGTAACTTCTAGATCAAGTTTTACAATATGATATTTCATAACATTATGATCAACATTTTCTTTATCTAAGTCTCCAACCAAGGGTTTCAATCCTAGTGACTTTCTAAAATATTTTTTAAACCATAAAACAACAACTATAAAAGGAAATGCATCTAATGTCGATTGTCGCATTAGTCCTAGTTTCTTCACATCTACTAGCTCGTAGCAATTATTGGAGATTTGAGAAGCAATATTCATCTCAACCATATTATATGGTGTTGGTTGTTATGTGAACATCTACAAACTAGAGAAGTAAGTCTAATGGTAATTTTCTCACTTTATGACTATTGTTTACGTTTTTTGCATAATAACTAGCAAATTTTTTACGAATATTTTGTGAACGTATAAACTTTTATGACTGTTGATTATGTTTTCAATCATTGAACCAAAGACCAAAACACTCTGGTGGTGTGCATGCAAATGACAAGGGAAAGAAACCTATCATAGCAATTGCGCCTCCAAAGTCCAAGCAACCTTTTGGAGTTGTGGACATGATGCTACAAAGTGACTACCTTGAATGGAATGCTAGTCATTATTTTTCTTTAAAGGACTTGCAAAATGAAAGGGAAAAGAAGATGGGCAACACTACTAGACTTATTTGAAAACCATGATAGTAGTAATTATATTGAAAATTGAAAACTATGTTTATGAATATTTGATATATTTTGGCAACAATTAACAATATTGATGGTTTACGGTTTAGAGTTTTATGTTGTTAACATATTTTGCTAGGTAATGCAGGCCATTAATGTTGGACCTACATAATGAGGATTGACTTTTTGGTTGTCGTATGAATAAATAATGTTGAATGGAAAAGTAGCCATATTTGACATTGTGACTTAGTGTTTTTTTTTTTTTCCTCTTTATTAGCCATATTATTTTGAAAGTTACTACAATATCAATATGACTCATTAGTTTATTCATTATCAGTATGATAACAATTATACATAATAGTAGTTGTATATAATGACTTCATTTCATTTAGCAGTATCACTCATTTCATTAGTTTGTTCAACACACTTCATTTCATTTAACAATTTTATATAATGGTAAGGATTAAGGGTATATAATAATAGTTGTGTATAATGGCAGTTGTATATAATGACTTCATTTCATTTAGCAGTATGACTCATTTCATTAGTTTATTCAAGTAATAGATGCAATTGTATATATGAGTATTTTTTGTTGTCCTTTGTTGGCCACATGAAGAGAAAACAAGTAACAGATGTATATGTGATATGCAATGACTGAAAGGTAGGGATTTTCAATATTAATACACTTCATTTCATTCAAAAATTTATACAACAAAAATGCAACAAGCTGAACAAGCTACTAATCTAACTTATTTGTAGCAAGGGCTAATAGGACATCAAAGAAGTTGTTAATCTAATTTGTTTCATTCAATATTCATCAACATAAGTCAAAACAACATTGATCTAAGGGCACATTATAAAAATTTTCACTACAAGGCATATCTAACAATGCTGTAAAAAAATAAAAGCAACACCAATAACCAACATTCTTCTTCCTAACTCATTCCCTTCATTTGCTTCCAGCTTGTCCTTTAATGTATCAATCTCCATCATTAAAGTCTATATTCCACTTTTAGCAATTGATTTTCACCTTACAAATCATAAATTCCAGCCTTCAATGCAACATTATCAGCCCTTAATGCTTTATTCTCAGTTTTTAATTTCTCATTCTTTGTTTGGTATCCTTTCATTTATTGAAAGCACATGAGCTAATAGCCTGTGCTTCTCTAACTTGTATTAAAGCTTCATTTCCTCCTTCTCTAAAATAAAACACTTTCTTCCTTAACACATTCACATAATGCAATTGATCTTCATTTAATTCCATATCGTACCACATGTGAAAATTGCACATTTGATTTTGCAAAATTATATAATGAACATTAGACAAAAAAAAAACCAAGCTAAATACATCATTTATGGAACCCAAGTCATAAAAAGAAAACCTTAACAATTTTGACTACAATATATATAAAAGAATAGGAAAAAGTAAAAAGGAACAATATTACATTTTCCTTCGAGCAAGTGTAGAACTATCTCCCTAGGTTTGAACATCTTCAGATACTTCCATGTTGGGTAAACACATTTGCAAATTGGAGTTCCTTCAAGTTCTATTTCTTTTTGTCAATAAGCACAAAGCGATTAACAAAGAAGAACCAAATGAAGAACTCTGACTACTGACAAAGAAGAACTAAGATGAGAACCCTAACTACTAACAAAGAAGAACCAAAACCATTTGTACCAAAATTGATCGTGACGTGATCACTTTAGACGTCTGGAAGTCAATGTGGAAAAGATCTTACTCCTCTTATGCCACCTTGAATATCATTTAATGACAACATTTTCCATTTACATGCACTATCAAATAAGGACTCAATGTAAACCAAAATAAAAATGTAAGGGGTTCAATGTCGACAAATAAATGTGCAGGGGAAAAGTACAAAACAATCAAAGTGTAGGAGATAAAAAAAAATGAGTTTCCTTGTTTTTTTTTAGGTATAAATTAATTATTTTTTTATTTGGTTGATGATTTTTTATTGTGTGTAATGAAATTAAGATTTGATTCTATTTATTTTTTATGTATTGAAGTTATTTTTATTTCATTATTAATCTTTATATCGATAAATAGTATTTACATAATTCTTAATATACTAAAATTTTGAGTATGATACTAAGTGAACAAATATTTAAAGGAAGAATCAATATTAAAAAATATAATAAATTATAAATATTATAAGAAATATTCTATATCCAATTTTAAGTGTTCTAAGAAATTTGAATATGATGAGTTATACTAAGTGTTTTTAAAATTCTGAATTTTTCATATTTTTTCAACGAGTAATGCAACTATTATACTATTTGCTTGGACTTAAAATTTATTAATTAAAAGGGTATATTAATATTATAATATGCTATTATTCTTATTGTATTGACTATTGTATTTATTAGCTATTTTTGTGGCCCTCATTTTTCTATTATTATTATTATTATTATTATTATTATTATTATTAT
>CATIWR010148798.1:0-38937 GCA_949677035.1 Omphalea diandra
TGCCATGATCTTGTTTCACCCAATGAAGGTTTGATTTGTGAAAACCTTGCTCTGATACCACTTGTTGTCCCTAGGCACCAAGAAAGGGGGTTGAATTGGTGGATAAAAATTTTAAAATAGAGATAAAGAGAAGAAGATAGAATAATGAAGACATAAGGATTTTATAGTGGTTCGGGCAAAACTGACCCTACGTCCACTCCCCAATCACTCAATTGGGTATTTCACTATATCAATAGTGTTTTCAAGCTCACACCCAACTTATACAACTTGTATTTTAATGGCTAACACACAACCTTACAACAAAGTGTTTTCTAGGCTAACACAAAACCTCACTCAAGTGTTTCAATAGGCTTACACTTAAACCTTTCTAAAAGTGTTTTTACAGGCTAACACAAAACCTTACAATGTGGTGTTTAATGCTCACACCTAACACTTTGTAAAGAAGATGAAGAAAATGAGTAGCAAAGATTGAGAGCTTTTAATACTTGTAATAAATTCCTTAGCAACTCTCTTCATGGCTGTTTGGTGGAGTACTTATAGCCAAACTTCACCAAAGAGACGTTGCAGATCATAGCTCACTAAATCTTTGAGACATGCTTGACAGATTTTGCATTTAATGCTTATCAGGATGAAATCGCAGTCGTTACTGCCTTTCGCGGTCGCAAAATCTAAATTCTTCAAGGGAAACCCCGTTTGTTTCTAATGGCTAGTCCACGTGGCAGCTTCTTATTAGTTCACCAGGAAAATATAGCCGTTGTCTTTCACCTACTTTCAGAAGTCGCGGTCGTGAATTTTCTTGCACAGGCTGTGACAGAGGCCGCGAATCCAACTGCCAAATTGGTTAACTTTCTTCTACAAGGATCGCGGTCGCTACCAGCAAGATGTCTCCGCGATTTTTGACTTTCAACAGTCTTTTGGGACACTTGTCAGACTGTGGTTGTGAACTTGCTTCCCTCTTGAATTTCTTTGAAATTCGCGATAGCGACTCAGCCAAGACTTCCACCACAAATTCATCTGTGTCAATCTGACTTCTTTCTTTTCAAGGATCGCGACCGAGAATGGCACTGCGATTTCGCCTGTTTGATTTTCAACATGTCTTAACATGAGTCGCGGTTGCAAATCTTTGGTTGCGTTCACGATTTACATGTTACTTTGGAATTCATCAACTTCTTCAATTCTTCTTGAGGGATTGATTCAATTCTGCATGAACAACACTTATTTGAAATATTAGCGATAATCAATTTACTTTGTCAAGATCAAAAGAGGTTCTAAACCTAGGATTGATTATCCTAGTTCAACAAAACCATTGGGTTGCCTCCTAATAAGCACTTATTTAAAGTCATTAGCTCGACTTTTTTCATAAATTTTCAGCTTGATGGCGAATTTAGGAGAATAATTTCTCCCTTTTGCAATGCATCATCACATAAAGAAAGCTTCAAATGTTGATCATTCACTTTGAACATTTTAGCACCATCCCATTCTTGCAATTCTATAGCTCCATGCATAAAAAAATTACACCACCTTGAAAGGTACGAATCCATGAAATTTCAGCTGTTTCGAAAAAAAGCCTAAGAGGAGAATTAAATAATAACACCTGTTGTCCCACTTCAAAAGAATGCTTATGAATATGCTTAATATGCCATAGCTTAGTTTTCTGCTTATATATTTAAGAATTTTCATAACATTCATGCTAGAATGCATATCTCAAATGAAGAAAAAGAGTTTTTGGCTATAGAACTAGAACTTTTTCACTTGAGGGGGAATCCTCATCTTGTTAAATATTCTCAAACTTAAAATTTTTCAATAGAGGGTTTTCTTCCAAAAATCTAATTGCATTTTCATGAGCCTCATGCAATGGTGATACCCTTTTAACCATATAAGCTTCAAATGGAGGATGCTCTTGCTGACAAACTTCTTGAATTGGATCATGAACCACATCAATCCTATTTTGATCTTTAATAAAAGAAGATTGTTTTGTTGCTTTGAAGGCATTAAATTCCATTGATTCTCCCATCACGTTCAAAGTTAGCTTGTTATTCTTTACATAGCTTATAGCCTTCACAGTTGCTGAGAATGGTCTTCCAAGGATTAATGGCGTGTCCACATTCATATCCATATTGAGCAAAATGAAATCTGCTGGTATAATAAACTTGCCTACTTGCATGAGAAAATTCTCCACTACTCCAGTCGAGTGTTTAATAGAGTGATCCACTATTTGCCATTATTGAACCTTTAGGTTCCAAGTCTTGTTTTGGTGATCATAAACATATATAAGAGCTAACTTTTGTCCAAGTTATTTGTGTTAATTCTTCTAGGTACATCAATTCATTGAACTATGCTGATTGAAGAAAGAGTTGTGATTGAAAACTCTAAGTAGTAATATGGTAAAAATCATGCAAACTAAACTTGACAGGCCAATGGGTGTTGCCATTATCCAATAGGCAGTGTGACTCTAGCAACAGGCATTGAAGTAATTCAATAGGCATTGGAGTATCACCATAGTATGAGCAAAGTCTTTTGAATTTCATAACAGGTGTTATCTTCTATTAAAACAGACGTTGGATAATTTAATCACATGAGCTATGTACATTAAACTTCATAATGAGCATTACAATTTTGTAATGAGCATGGTTCTTGATCTCAAAATAGACGTTGCATTTTCACATCGAGTGTTAGACCAAGTCACTTGAATTAAGCAAAATTCTCAAGATCTCGAAACAGGCCTTAGAAAAGCTATTTAGATTGAGCTAAAGTTTTTGGACCCTCTAACAAGGCATGCTCAATAACACAAATCGACATTGAGGATGTCTAACTGTCATTGAGAGCTCACCGACAACCATTAAAATACTATTGAAGATCTTGAAAAATAGAGCATTGAGTTCACATTTTCTAAAAATTTGTAACGGTTATTATTCGTACTTCAATGGGGATTGATATTGAATCTCAACAAGCATTGAAAATATCTAATAGCCATTGAAGATAGTTGAATAAATAAATGAGAAAGTCAAAGGAGGAGCATTGAGACAAACTTCTCTCTAACAAATGGTCCAAATGATCATTTCGTTAGCACCAATGACTGTTAAAGTTGTATTTTGCTTGACAACCACCAATTTTCATGAAATCAATGATGGTTGACGACTCAATAACAAGCGTGGAAAATTTCAATTGGCATTGATTGTCTATAAGTGCAATATGAAGTGATAACTTTCTTTCTAACGACTAGTTCTTTGTTTCAACCTATAAAAGGACCTACGCTCAATAGAAACAAATAGAAAACTATTCCATTAAGCGAGTATTCTATTGAGAAAGCTATTTTCAAATCAAAAGGGCGAACCAAGAGTGATCTAGGAATCAATAGAACTTCATTATTTAAAGCTTGCAAGAGTTATCTTCAAATAAGAGTTTAAAGAATAAACTTTCTAGATATTCTCTCAATACTCTCAACAAGCTCAAACATACTTTGTGATTATACTTTAAAGTATTTTATTGCTTGAGTGAAAGAGTTATTCTCATCTTTAAAGTTATATTTTATTTAAGGAAATCCTTGGTTAAGAGATCTTAAAACCATATTTTGTGAAAGGTTTAATGTAATGCCTGAAAACTACTTTAATATAAGGTTTTAGTAGCACCTGAAAGTCTACTTATAATGGCTTAGTAGTGTCGAACCTCTATAAATCTTGTGTCTTGATTCTTCATACATTTCTGCACTTAGTTTTTATTTTCAATTACTTGCCATTGTCCTATTCAAACCCCCTTCTAAGGCACTTAGGGATAAAAATAATGTCACTATTGTTGGTTGGATGTTACCAAGCATTAATTTCTTATAAATAGAAAGAGTTATTAGACTAATACTAGCACCTAAATCACATAATGCTCTATGAAATTTACAATGAGAAATTTGGTAAGGAATAAAGAAACTTCTTGGATCCTTAAGCTTTTGTGGAAAATTGTTTTGGATTATGGTGCTACATTCCTCAACAAGAATAATGGTATCAAATTCCTCTAACTTTCTCTTATTAGACAAAAGTTGTTTGATAAATTTTACATATTTTGGCACTTATGCTAGTACCTTAGTAAACTGAATATTGATATGAATTTGCCTAAAAATCTCTAATAACTTAGCATGTTGCTTGTCTAACTTATATGTTTGCTACCGTTAAGGAAAAGGAATTAGTGGAACATAACGTTTTAATGGTGTAGGCGACCTTCCCTTATTCTCTTTAGGTTATTCCATCTTATTGTTCTCATCTAGATTAAAATTTAGGGCTGCCTCCTCATTTTCTTAGATTGATATTTCTAGATTTTAGGGATTTTAGGCCTTTTTGAGCTTGTTTTCTCACTCTCACCCTTGTCCTTGTGTGGGGGGTTCAAGTGTCTCTATGTCACTCCTTAAAGTAATTGCCTTGCATTGTTCTCTTGGGTTAATTTTAGCTTTGCTAGGTAATGTACTTTTTTATATTCCTTCATTGATAGTGTTAACAAATTGCCCAATTTGCTTCTCCAAGTATTAGTTGTGTTGCTCTATTTGGTTCACACATAATTAAAGCTTGTTTATCATATATAGATTGGTCTCTATCTTTTCAAATTTCTTAATCAATAACTTTGAATGTCCCATGGTTGCTTTTCCTCATATTGAGTTAGTTGAGCTATAGAACCTCCACCTTGTTGTCTTTAAGAAAATAAGATAGATGAGAAGGCTTAACTTGATTATCTTGGTTACTCTATGAAAGTTGGGATAATTCCTCCACCCGGATTATAGGTGTTGGAATATAGATTATTGGGCTGCCTATTGAAGTTGGAAACATATTACACTTGCTCGGTAGGATTTTGAGCAAAAAGACTCCTTAATTGGCATCATGTTCTCGTATGTGCTCCTTCCTACCATTCACCAGTCAACGGTAGGGTATGGATAGCATGTAAACTCATACTTCTAATCTTCATTGCAAGAGCATCCATCTTGGCATTTAACATGACATAGGCATCAATGTCATGAACACTTGTAACTCACTTGTTGATTCCCCTTTTCACCTGCCCATTGGTAGTTATTTGAGGACATCTCTTCTAACAATGAATAAGCTTCATCGATTGACTTTCCCATGAGTGCACCTCTTGGTACGACATTAATAGTAATGCATACTGAATAGTTAAGCCCATTACAAAAGGTTTGGACTACCAATCAATCTGAAAAGCCATGATAGCGATAACTTCTTTACAACTCTTTAAACCTCTCCATGCTTCATATAATGTCTCACTTGACTCTTATTGAAAGCTTGCAATTGCTTGCCTCAATTGTCTAGTCTTGCTTGATGGAAAATATTTTGCTAAGGAAGCCTTAAAGCGATCATCCCAACTAGTAAATAAGTTATATGCCATTGAATTTAACCACCTTTATGCTTTATCTCTCAAGGCGAAGGTATGCTTTATCTCTCAAGGAGAAGGGAAATAATCGCAATTGGATTGCATCATCGATTGCCCCATTAATCTTAAAGGTTGAGTAAATCTTAAGAAAATTGACAATGTGTCATTTAGATCCTTATTAGCTTCACCCCTAAAAGTATTTTGTTGCACCATTTGAATAATTGCTAGTTTAATCTCAAAATTGTTGGCTACAATAGTGGGTTTCATAATGCTTTACTAAGCCTTTTATGTTGTGGCATGGAAAATTCTCTTAAAACTCTTGTCTTCCTTCTTCAGCCAATGTGTCTTTAAGCATACACAAAACGCTTCACCCATCAAAAGACACAAAACATAATTAAATGCATAAAAATAAAACATACAGAATTTAAACACTAGATTAATAAAAATCTTAAGTGAAATTGATATTATGAAAAATCAATCCCCGACAACGATGCTAGAAACTTGTTGTGTGTCAAACCCTTGCAAATGTACAAATCACTTCAAGTAATATAATGATAAGTAGAGACCATTCCCACGAGGATTGTTCCACACAAGTACCTATCAAGACTTAATTATTCTAGTATATAGCAATCAAAATAATAAGAGAATAATAAATTAAAACTAAAATTGCAAAAATAATTAAACAAAACTGAAATTAAACAAAAAGAAACTCTAATAATTTCTAGGAAATTTAAATACACCACAATACCATTCCATAAATTTATTAAGAGAATTGTTTCAATTGAGATTGGGTTGTGCTTGAAGATGGATTTTCCTAATTTACTCAATAATCTCTCTCAAGCAAAATTGAGTCTATTATTACTAAAATTTTGCTTGCTCTTATGGTCATAAAATTCAATAATAATACATTAAGTTCCATGAATAATCCTGAAATAGAAGTCAAGTCTACTCTCGTGGTCTAAATCTCCTAGTTCAATATGTTAGGACTAACCCTAGACTTCCACTCTCGCTCTATCATCTAGAATCTTAAACATTGCACATATACGGTCATTCATACATACAAGGTCAATTAAGCTCAAACATATTAAATCAAGATACCCAACATAATTAAAATAAAATCACTTCATATATTCATGAAATAAATATTGGGCTTTCACCTTAATCCCTAGAATTAAAGAATTAGTTGATCCTAAAAGAAGAAAAAGAAACAAAGAAGAAATAATCCATTGAATTGAGTGGAAGAATTTTCAAGAGAAGAGTCTTACTAAATAAAAACAATGAAAACCCTAAGAGAGAATATATTCTCCAATCTTCACAAAATCTTTTTTTTATTTGGTATTGATCTTGGATCCAATTTTCTCTTGCAAAAATCTGCTCTTTTTCCACCCAAGAATCTCTAACCAAGTAGGCTAAATCTTTTTAAAAAGCATCCTGCAATTTGTGTTTCAAAAATTGAATCTGATACCTTGCATGGCCTGATGCATGGGCTATGCAACAACCCATGCACTTAACTGCTTATGCGATTCTACCCTGCTAACTGGTCAACTTTCCATCTCTGCATGGTTTAGTACATTGGCCATGCAATAGCCTATGCAACACTATTGAAAACTATAATTTAGATTATTTTTTGAGAATTTCCTTTGCGAACATAAAAGAGACAAAATTAACTTATTCTGAAATAAAAACACTATAAATATAAGGAAAGCTCTTAGTTTCTAATTTAAAATATATGCTAAAATGACTCTTATCAGATGTTACAAAACCCATGACCTTATTTAGCCAGTTGTTGAAGGAGTCAGTCATGCTATTGGTTTGGTGTTCACTCTTGTTTGAAGGCTCAAAGGCATATTTACACTAATGCTTCCTTTATATCTTCATCAACCATTTCCATGGCTTTTCATGAATGTTGTCAAAATCGCGAGTTGACTTGTACGATTTTACGAGTCAAATTCATATGAACGATTTAACGCGTATATAAAATTGAATTTGTGGTAAAATCGAGTGAAATCGAGTGTTGACTCATTAAAATCGGTAAAATCGAATGAAATTGGGTGAAATTGAGTTTTGGCTCATTATTTATTTTTTTATTTTTCTATCTAATTTTTTACCCTTGTTTTTATATTATTTATCCTATATTTTTCTCTAATTTTCTCCCTTTTTTGTTGCTAGAATGCTCGATTTTCTCCCATTTTTTTGTTCCTTATTACTCGATTTTCTGTTGTTGGGACTATACACTAATTGTTAATTGTCAATTGACTAATCCTATATGACTGAAATTGAAATAACTAACTACTACTGTTGGGGAGTAAAGTTTTACACAAAAAAAAAAAGGCTTTTGAATTAGTGATAATATTTATCATTGTTAGTGATAATATTTGTGAAAATACTAATATTGAATCTTTTGGTAGCAATGAATTTGAAGATGATGGAGATGGAAATAACAATGATGTTAATGCTAATGAAGATGAAGGGGTTGATTTGAATAAGAATGTTGATAACTTTTTTCAAATGTTATATTTTATTTCATGTAGTATTTATTTGTATATTTTGTATTATTAACTTAAATGTGTAATAGATTTGAACTGATTTCTTTTAGGCATTTTAATGTTATGATATGAGATATGAACATGAATCTCTTTATGCACATGTTCTCTTATGATCTTCTTAATGTAATTATATGTATTAAATTTAAAAAATATCTTATTTATATTTTTATATATGTATAATTATATTTTAAATGGTATTTTGTTATATTGTAAAATCTTACGATTTCGATTTTAGGGTAAAAAAACGAGTTTGACAACCATGCTTCTCATCATTTATTTATTTATTTTTTGATTTCCTTCATTCCTTCCTAAAAACTAGGTTCATATGATGTTCTTGTAGCGTTCCCAAAAACCTTCCTCAAGCTTAATCCTTTGATTTTATTTTTTTTTTTTTTGCATATTCATAAAGATATGCCTTACACAAAATCTATGTCCTGCACTAGGGAAAATCACTTTCACAGCATCAATAACTCCTTACAAAATAAAAGCAAAAAATTTCTAAAAAATGCTTTAAACATAAAGAAACAATTGATAGCAACAAAAATGAAAATATACCTTTTTCCTATTTGACATTAATGTCAGTGGCTTGTCATATGGTTTAATGCATTAATTTAGTAAATCATAAAAGAAAAGTCAAGTCTCCTGGCATTCAGCCTTTATCACTACTACAACCAATGGAAGAACCCCTCTATTCTTATTAAGGGATACTACAGTCAACAGAACTCTACCAAAAGTCCCTTTTAAATGACACCAATCCATCACTATAAAAGGCTTGCACACCTCTCAAAATAATCCATCACACACTTATAACATAGAAATTCTTTTAAACCTAGTTGGTTGATTAGGGTTGTTGACTTTGCATCTAAGCTTTTGTCTTAACCCTGTACAAGTAACACATAGGTACATCAATGCCACATTTGATATTAATCTATTACAATATTAAATTATAACTAATGTTTAGTTCAAGATTTAAAAACTCCATCAATTTATTGTTGACCCACTTAGTTATGAAATTATAATTTTTATTTGAATTGGAGGCTATACAAGTATGCTCGTTCTTCAAAGTCTTAATCATGGATGTCCTATTGTCGTCCAACGTACAGGTATGAATACTTCATTTGTAATTATCTGTTGCAAATTTAGCTATCACCCTTGTCCTATCATTTTTTATTCTTTGTATACTATATTGATCTTTTATGGCATAATCCCTCAATGATACCCTAAAGGAATCAACATCCCCAAAAACCTACCCCACTTTAAATTCTATATCACCTACTTGATCCCACTTGAAGTCATTAACATACTGATCTACATATTCCCCCTGTTCCTCTTTCTATTACCCCTAACAGTAGCATCATTATCTTTTATATTTGAATTAATGTCCCCATCGCCCTCATGGTCAGACATTACATCACTCAAACCATCATTATCTTTTATTATATTATAACAATCATCTTTTGCATCGTCATCACTAATGGCTTCTTACTCACTACTATCACCTTCACTTTCACTGTTAACCTCATAATCTAATGGCATCCGATCATCATCATAAGCATCTAAGAATTTGAATTCATCATTACTGAGTCTACTTTCTTCATTATATTTAGGATTTATACCCCTCTTAGCTTGCCTTCTACTTCTTCTCATGTCATGTCCCCTTTATCCCTAACACATCTAACCTCAACAGTTTAGCTACCCTCACATATTTCATTTCCTCTACACTTTACATTTGCTTTTCCCTTAAATCTCACCTTGCATCCAACCCTCCCTCTTTTTCCCTTACTATTGACATTGGGTTGAGTTAGAAAATTAGGCTCATTTTTTACTGTGGGTTAAGGTTGTGCACTGGGCTCATTTTTTACAGTTGGCTTAAGAGACATATTAGACTCCATTGATGAACTTAGATGAGGATAAATGTTTGGTTCATTTTGTATAATGGGCTTAGTATCGACCTTGGGCACAATTTGGATATTGGAGTCCAATTGGGAACTTGGTTGTTGTATATTTCTTTTAGGTTGTATAATGGGCTCCTTTTCTACAGTGGACTAATTATAAGGCAATAGTAAAATGGGTGTTAGAGGTAAGGTTTTTTTTTCACCCTTTTGTTATACATTCTTACTAGTACTTCCTTCCTCTTCTACATTTAATCCATTACTAGTTTCTTCATCCCCCCTTATAATATTTAAGAGTATATACTTCTCACTAATATGTATAGGTATCTCAGGATTTTCTCTGTAGAGGTTGAACATCACATTTATAACCTCATCAATTTCTATTAGTAAGCCTAATCCATATTTGTGACTTAATTTTAGGAAAAGCTCTATAATAGTCAAGCATTAAGCAAATTCCAAAATACCTATCTAGTTCTATATTAGAAAGAATCATCTCTTTATCCCTAAAAGTAAGAACAAAAGTTTATTGCTCAACAACCAACATCTATATACATTAAAAAACAAGAAATAACTTATTAATACATAAAATTAAAAATTTTCTACTTTAATACTTTGCATCATATGCCATTTAGCACATTATTCCTAAACCTAACACAAAACACACTTACTCAATGTAGCCATTGTCATTTACCATATTCTTTATTCATATGCTTAAATTTTTAATGTTTTATACTATCAACAAAGTGATTATGCATCACTTTATAACTAAATGCTATACAAAATGAAAACTCCCTAAATGCATCAACGATACAGTCATTCAAAGCGTTATATTACACTAAAATAATCCCTAAAACCATAAACTTTCTACTCCATTTTCATAAAAAAACCTAAAATAAAGTCAATCAATGACAATATATTATACATGCAAATGCTAACCTTCAGTGGATGTTTGAAAATAAAAACTTCCTTATTCTCTTCATAAACGGAGCACAATGTACATTCTTGGAAATTTTCAGTTTTAATGGTCGATGTTTGAGGCTTATGAAAACAAGTGATTTTTGGTACTGTGGACATTAAAATGGGTACGCCAGAGGAAGGAGGGAGAAAAAAAGATGTGTACTTTCACACAACCACTGCATTTTTTGAATCAATATTTTAAAATAAGAGCATTATTGTCATTTCACATGCACTTAATGGTAAACACGCACTAAAACAAATAGATGTTTGTCCTTATGTAAACAAAGTATAAACCTAGGGTTAAGTATAATTTTTCAAAATGTGGGCTAAATAGTACATTAGGGTAAAAATCCTGGGGGTCAACATATTTAACACTTTAAAATTTGATTTTTTGATTCAATTAGATGGTGCTCGATTAGGTTTGGTCAATTAAATTCAGTTCAGTTAGATTTGATTTAGTTAGATTTGGTTCGATAAGTTTGATTTAATTCAATTGCATTTATTTTTTTCAAATACCATTTGTTATAATTTTTCCTGCAATTTAAAATTTTAGTTATTATGAATTGGGTTAAGAATTTAAAAATGGACTATGCTTAATATTTTAAATTTCGTAGGATTGTAGTAAAAATGTAATTCTAATTCTAAACAGGTTATCCAAATAACAAAATTAGAATTTTGTGGTTCAATTTCAATTTTGCAATTCAATTCTAAAGTTAATAGGTGGTTTAATCTCAATTCTGCAATCTAATTATAAAATTAATTCTATCGTACAAATAGGTCGTGATAAAAAATCTGATTTTGAAATTAGACTTTATTATATTATATTATACATTAAAGTTCAAATTATTATTATTATTCAAACTAATAATGACAAATTATCTTTTAATTTTATCAATTGACAAAATATAGATCTTATTCAATAGGTTGAGCCATATTATTTTTTTGAAAAAAAAAAGATTCTAAAATTAGAAGAACTTCCAACTTTGAAAACACCTTCATAAATACCGAATTTGACATTCATTACTGAGAAATAAATTATATATTGGACTCTGTTAAGTAAGATTTTAATAATTTGTTATTAGATAAAATCTTAAACATTTCATTTGATATATAATTTGAAAATTTTATCAGATCTTTGACTATTTAAAAATATTTCAACTAACTTTTTTATAATTGATAAGTTGAGAATTTTGTGATGGTGGAAATGTCAAAGTGGATATTTGAGACTTGGAAACATAATCCACGTGTGTGAGCAACTCAATTTTGCATTCACACTCGAATGAGTGGAATCTTACTTGTGACTCATACCTTTTGAGCGATTATTAGGGGATCAAGAGGATGAATGTCATACATTGGTACTAATCCCTAATCATGGAATGAGAATTGGATTAACGAGTGATCCTTGAGGCCTTACATAAGATAGGAACCCTTTTTTCCAAAATTGGGTCAATGGGACCAAGGTGGGATAATACATTGGTACCTCCCTAATGAAGGGAGTCAACATACGATTTTGGTCAGGAAAAAGTTTCAGGTGAGGATGGATTCTTTGCAAGTAGAAGGCTCAACCCATCTTCACCCCATTATAGATTGAGTTTGAGAATTAGATATAAACTTGAGAACAAGTTAGGCACCCCTAAGTCTCCCAGATATAGGGATTCGGCCTTTCAGCAATCAATAGTTCATTTTTATACCTTGCCTTTATTAATTAATTTCTCATTTATCCACTTAGGTACATTCATTTAAGCAAGCCGTCAATGATAATGATTAAGTATGCAATGCATGAATGATATGCATGATGCAAGAAAATAATAAATAATATATCCAAGGCAAAGATGAGGGGCATATATCCAAATGATAGGATTATAATGCAATGAGCTTAAATAGATAAAAAAAATGCATTAATTAGCTTTCCTAACTTATAAAAATGAGCACAAATTAGTCCTTGGATTAAGAGTAAAGAAGAAAAAAATTGCCCTTAAAACCTATTAGGAATGGACAATCAAAGTAGGAGTATACCATATTATTCTTGAAGCTTAGGGTCCTAGCCTATTAGTCCAAAATGTCCAATGCCATTAGCCATATTAGGAGTCAATTAAAGAGCCTAATATACTATCCATATTCATCATTGAACATATAAAACATGTACTGAATCATAACATATATCAATGGCATGTATTAACATTAATGAAGGATTATAAATAGGGTAAACATGCAAATAGAGACATGTATGCATTTGGGTAGAATATGAAACAAAAAATATGGGATCATAGGATGATAGATTCCTCTCCCAACCTGCCCTAATCATCTTCAATAAGCCAAGAGTAAGAGAGGTTACACTTTTAGCTATGGAAAGGCTAGTATACAATTAAGATGTCAGTATGATTAAAACATACAAGAATGTTTAAAACAAAACTCTTTAAAGCAGAATAATAAACACTAAAATTAGGTCCTTAAATGGTTGATCTTCCCTCAAAGATAATGATTTTACCATCTATTCCCAAAGTTGTAGAAAGGCCAAGTTAGCCATGTAGAGGCTAGCTTTAGTTTTCCTAAAGGTGAATAACAAAGGAAATGATGGAATGAAAGCATAGACACACTAATTATCCATCTAAAATCAATGAATCAATGGATCATAGGTGTTATATAGCTCGCCTTCTCATGTCTATCCATGACTAAGCACATAAAGCAAAAAAACCAAAGCAAACAAGACATAAAGAGTGCAAAATGTATAAGTTAAATCAATCATATGTGTTGACATTACCTCAAGCATAAAGAATGATAGTCATAGGTCTTTGTAACCTACCCTACTCCTATAATGGAAGGCTCATAAGATCATACAATTATAAGAAAAAAACACATAAAATAAGTATAGGACAAAGCTGCAAGTGTTATGAATAGTAATAGAGGGCTATACAAACCACATAGTGATATGTACAGACCTCCGAGTGGTTTGCACAAACTATTATTTATTTGTATAGTCCACTAGGCCTATTAAAACTAGAAATGGAAAATGAAGAAGAAGAAAAGGGAGGAGAAGAAGATGAGTAGGGGGAGAGTCATGAGATGCTTTAAATGTTTTCTTCTACCCTGAGAGACACTTTTAGTATTAGAATTTTCTATAAATGCAAAGGAAAAGAATGATCGAAGCTAAAGAAAAGCTTGGTTGAATCTTTTTAATGTGTGTTGGATATTTGTGTTTTCTATTTAAGTGAGGTATTTTAAGATTGAAAGAAAATTTTAGTGGAGTTTGGTTAGGGAAAAATTAGCCTCCCCTCTCCTTTCAAAGGGAGGGTATTTATAGAGGGGAAAAAGGTGTAATTAAGTGTAATGCCTTGGACTGGACCTAATCACTTCTATCCCATGCTTTCTGATGATAAGATCAATGAATATTCTAGAGTTTAGGGTTTTTAAGTAGTATGTACAGACCTTAGGTTGTCTATATGGACTTTTAGTTCGTTGTGTAACCCTTTTATGCTTAACAATCACTGTTCTAAAATCTTCTTACTTTTTGTCTTTAGTGGATTTTTTATGTGACCATTTAGGTTGGTTGTACAACTAAGTAAGTTGGCTATATAAACCTCTTTTAAAAATATAGAATTAGGCTTTTAGGATTGGGTTTTTATAGGGGGTTTGGTTTAAGGTTTGTCTAAGCTTTTGCCACTTTCTTAGACATTATTTCCCCTATTCTTTAGGGAAGAATTCAAGTAGTTTCTCATCATCAAGTTTGAATCCTGATGACCTAAAATCTAGTGCTCATAGTTTTTTCCTTGCTTTATAGGGCTTGAAAAATGACATTTTGATAAAATTGCTATTAGACAATTCACATCAAAGTGTTTAACATAAAATTAAATACCAAAAAAAGGATATGCAAGGATACAACTTCCTTAGTTACTCTTTGGCAAGTACTAAGGCCCTTGGTAGTTCTCTAGCAAGTACCAAGCTTCTTGACAACCTTATAGTAAGTACTACAATTGAATACCATCTTCTAGCAGCCCTCTAGCAAGCATTAAAGTTGATCCTCTTAGTAACTCTTTAGTAAGTACTAAGCTTCATGGTAGCCCTCTAGCAAGTACCAAGGTTGAATGTCATATTTTGGTAGCCCTCTAGCAAGTACTTGAGTTGATCCTCTTAGTAGCACTCTTAGGTTCTCTTTATTTTCCCCTCTATTGTTACACTTAGTATCTCTTAATTTTTCCCTCTGGCATTACTCTTAGTATCTTTTAATTTTGCCCTTGAGCATTGCTCTTGGTATCTCTTAATTTTGCCCTCGAGCATTGCTCTCGGTATCTTTTAGTTTTGGTGTCCTTCTTGCTTACTTTCTCTTCTCATTCTTTTGCTTTTATCACTTTGTCTTAACTCTTTTTATTTTGATTCTCTCCTTGGTTCACACAATTTTACCCTTAAGCTTCTCTTTTGGTTTCACTCTTTGTTTTCTTTTCAAGTTCATTTTTTTATAGGTTTGGAAACAATGTTATGAAAATAAATAATTAAATAAAAATGAATAAGCTATTCATGTTCTTTAAGGATACTCAAAGGATACATGATCATCAAGCTTTGTGGTGCTTTTTAGGCATCACTTTCGTTGGTTGTTCATTAGGGTCTTGGCATGACATGAGCTTATTCTTTGAGCTCCTTACCTATTCTCCTAATGTCTCTATTCTGACACTACTTCTTGCATGGTATTGTCATGCCTCTTTCATTAAGTCTTGTCTTTTTTTTTAAAATTTTTTTACTTTATAGCTCACTTCTTTTATTTTTTTTTTTGTTTTTTGTCATTTCATTTCATCCCTTCTTGCTCCAATTTCCTTTTAGTTTCATTATTGGGTAGGGATGACTCACTTTTTTCTCATTCTATCCTTATCTCTAGCCTTACGAGACTGGATGTGTACTTTTTCCATTCTCGATTTTATTCTCATTCTATTCAGGCTTGGGGATTGATGTAATAATGATAAGGGATCAAAACAAAATAAAAAAAACAATTCAAGTGATTTAAAGATGATAAAAGGATATGAGACAAGATATCATGATTAAAGTTGGCCTTCCTAGTAGTTTTATTAAATTGCTAGGGCTTATACTTAGCAATCTCATCGGTCACTTTAGCTTATGGACTTAATGTGAGCTCCCATTTTTCCCTATTCAACATTGGCATGTCTCCTCTATGGAGCCTTTGTGTTCATCTTTTATTACTTTAGCCTCTTACTTAATTAGATTTTTTTCTTTCTTTCTTTTTATTTTATTTTATTTTATTTTATTTTTTATAATTCCTCCATTTATGGTTTAGATCTTCATCTCTCCTATGGCAATTCGACTTCATCTTACTTCCTTCGCAATGCAATATGATCTATTGTAGTGCCTAAATTGCTCCCTTTTCTTAATCTTGCTCCTGTTAGAGATTTATTGATTCCTTTATAAGCTTCCTAGTGATCCACTTAGTGGTTATGCAAAGTTTTAATAGTCAACATTATTAACACATCTATTATGTCTTTTAGTGTGACATCTGACTTTTCTAGCCTATTACTAATATATTCTTACTTATTGGTCCCTTTCTATAATTAGTATCTCCTATTGGCTTATCACCTCCATCAAGATGTGCAAATGTTTAATGTCATTCCTTTTTATTAGCCTTTCGAAGCTAATCGAAGCATCAGAGTTCATCTTAAGGGCTAGAAGGCATGACTATTTCTAGCCTATTGCACCTATTTACTAGAACTTGCTTGATCCTACTTATTGGAGTCAGAATGGGAGGACTGCCTATGCTTTCTTATTATAGTACTTCATGGATGATCTTTGTCTAATCTTTATTGAGTCTAGTTTGCCCACATCAGGTAGTTTTCCAAATTATACAATTGATTGGCTTCCTCCCCCTTTGAGTTGTTTGTAATCAAGTTATGAGATGCATCATATTGAGCTTCAGAGTTTCAAAATAAACTAGGTTAAGGCTTCTATTTCCTTGGCTAGTATGTCATCCTCAAAAGGGTTCACATCTAATATATCTCTTCTTCATGTTTGCTCTATCATCTCATTTATCTATACCTTTTAGATTGATGCAAACCTCCCTTTTATGCTTTCTTTCTTACAGGGCTTGAACCATTCATTTCTGCTTTATTCTTGCAACTCTAGGCCATAAAATGCTAATAATCTAATTTCTTATTCAAGCTTTACTAAGCTTGGAAAACAATACAACAACGAAAGAATGGATATAACAAGTAAGAAATAGTAAAAGCAAAATATTAAGGAAACCAAAAAGATATGAGGTCCATCAAAGCTTTGTCAATTTATCTAGCATTAAGGCTCTTTAACTACACCTAGGTATGCAAAAGTTGAAATAATAATGTCACCAGTGAATCCTTTATGACCTCATAGTCTGATCTTTCAGACTTTATTATCTTGAAGGTGATCATCTTTACTTATCTTACCCATTTTTCTTTGTTCCATATTTTATTTTTCTATGCTCTCTTCCAAGATTTGATTTATGCACTTTGTTGAACCTTCTAGGTTCCAAGTTCTTATTTTGATGATCACAAATAAGTTAGGACTAACCTTTGGCTAAGGTATTTGTGTTAAATCTTATTGTTACATCAATTTATTAAACTAAGCTGATTGGAGAAGAGTTTACTACTAGCACACTTGAGTTGAAGGAGTGGGAATTCAAAGCAAACTCATCTGAATGGTCTAACGAACAATACTTTCTTTCAACAAGCATTGAAAAAGTACTATAGTTTGAGCCATATTCTCTGAACCTCATAATAGACATTATGTTTTTTCAACTAGCATTGGAAAAGTGATCCAATTTATGCTGAACCTTCTGGACCTTCTAACGGGGTGCACTCAATAGCACAATAGGCATGATAATGTATCTAATAGGTATGTTGAGATTTCCAATAGGCATTGAATCACATTTGGGAATTCTAAAAAATAAGGCATAAAACTCATACTCTCTAGAAATCAATAAGTGTTGATCATACTACAATAGGTATTAAACTTTATATCAACAACTGTAGCATATGTTCATCAACAAAAGTGAGATAGGGAGAGCTTCGAGGCAACAATCTTCAACAAGTAGTTTCAATAGGCATGTCGAATAGGTCAATGATTATTGTAGTTAAATATTGACTAGTAACCACCTATCTGTATGAAATTAACAAGGGTGAATTCTTCAGCAATGAACGTGGAATTTCCTCAGTGGGTATTTATTACTTACAACTATAATGTGAAGTGACAAACCCTTTTTCTAATGGCTAGTTCTTATTTCAACATATAAAAGGAATAGCTCTCAATAGAAAAACACAGTGAACTATTCTATTAAGTAAGGAATGTATTGTGAAAGCAATTCTAAATTAAAAAGGTCATTACCTTATGATTAAGAAGTGATGTAGCATTCAAAAGAGACGTACTAATTAAGCTCATGAGAGAACTACAAAAAGTTTTGTAAAATAAAATTTGAAGGATAAGCTTCTTAAGAACCCATTTTAGATTCTCATCGATATTAAACATACCTTATTAATATAGTTTGATTATCCATTATTGTTTGAGTAAGAGAGTTCTCCTTCTTCTAAAAAGTGTTATAAGCTTGTGTAAGGAAAATCAATGTTGAGAAACCTTTGAAAGTATCTCTTGTGAAAGGTAGTACCTAGAAATTGCTTTAGGTTAATGTTTAAGTGGTACTTGTAATCTACTTATAAGGAGTTGATAGTGCTTGAAAATCTATCTTCTATAAGGGCTTAGTAGTGCCTGGAAACTTCCCTTTGTAAATGTTATTGATAGCACCTTAAGCTATCTAAATAATGAAGTCTCTAGTGGGAATACTAGAGGAGAGGACTTAGGCAAGTTGTGTCAAACTTCTATAAATCTTGTATGTTGATTCTTCATTCATTTATGCATTTAAGTTTCAATTTCTAAATTTGCCTTTACCTTGTTCAACGTCCCTTCTAGGGAACCAAAGGAGAACAATTAGTATCAAAGCCTATCTCTTGATCATATTTAAAGTGTGTAGAGCAAAGATCATGAGTAAGTCATGAAGAGTACAATCTATTCACAAGCCTCCATTCTTTAAGGGAGAAGATTACAAATATTGAAAGAATTGTATGGAGATCTTCCTTGATAGTGAAATGATTGACTTATGGGACATTGTTAAGGAAGGAAGAGAAATTCCAACAAAACTAGTTGGAGAAATTCTCATTCCAAAACCCATGAATGAGTGGATTGCAGATAAAAAGATGGCAAACTTGAAAAATAAAAGAGCAATGCATGTTTTTTCTATGCAGTTCATAAGTCTCAATATGCTAAGCTACAAATGTATACATCAACCAAAGAAATATGGGACACATTACAAACTCAACATGAAGGAACTAGTGAAGTAAAGAAGAAAAAGATACAAACATATACATATAAATATGAAACATTTGTATACCTTCCTAATGAGACTATCACTGAGATGTACAACAGGTTTATAGACATTGAAAGTACTCTTAAGAACTTGAGAAAGTCATATATAAATGAGGACATGGTAGTAAAAATTTTAAGAACACTTTCCAAAGATAAGTGGGAAGCTAAAAAGTCAACTATAGAGGAAGCTAACAAACTATAAGCCCTATCACTTGATAAACTTATGGGATAGTTATTAGTTCATGAGATCATTTTTGAAAAGCTTGCTAAAAACATAAGAATGAGAAAGGAAGACTTGGTATTGAAAGCCAAAAAGGTAAATTCTAAAACTCATTCTACTGCTTAGTAGTGAAGATGAACATCTTGCCTTCATAACCAGCCAAGTAAATAAATTCCTTTCAAATAACAAGGGAAGAACTATAAGAACCTACAAAAAGAGAAACAACGAAAGTCAACTCATCTGCTATGGATGCAATGAGAAAGGGCATATAAAATCATATTACCTTAAGATCAAGAATGGCAAGCTCCCTCTAAAAAACATACCTCTAAGAAATGAAAGGAAGTGTACACTTAGGATGATACTAGTGATTCCGAACCTGATGAAGATTAGACAAGAAAAGAGCTAGCCAACCTTTGTCTCATGGCAACTGAGGAACAATCAAATGAATCCTAATAAAGTGAACGCACATCCAACAGTAAAAATGACAGTGATGTTGACAAAGAGGTAAATCCTTTTAACTCTTACTCTATAGATAAGTTGTAATCTATAATTGGCAAACTCATTATAAGCATTGAAACTCTCAAGTCCAGTATTTCTCTCTTCAAAAAGAAAACAAATATTTAAAAGCATGTGTTAAGGGTTAATAAACTGTAGTAAAAGAGGTAGAGTTTCACATAACCTTAAGCTAAAGCAAAATCTTTGGAAGTTTGCTAAAGGAAATGAGAAGTTAGATTCCATCTTTGAAGCTTAAAGAAACCTATCCATCAAATATGGATTAGGTTACAATGCCATTACTTTAGCTACTCCTTCTACTTCTCAAATAGTCTTTATTAAGGCGAAAAAGAATAGTGGTTCTAACCTCGTTAGGATACCAAAGATTTTCAAAAAGGGAAATGCCAAGAATAATGGTACAAGACGAATGTCTCAACACAATCACATATAATTGAGAAATGCTCCTCCTACAACAAATTATACTTACATGTATCACTCTTACAATCCTATGAGGCAAAGTGTGCAAAGACATAAAATTTGGCACAATTATAGGTATTTACACACATAACATAAGAGAGTACCTCATATGAGATATACTCTTAGACTCACTGCTTAAAGGAGCTATAAGTCTAAGAGACACTATATGCATGTTCCGCTTAGAAGAAGGATACCACCCCACGTTGATGGTGTTTGTTTCTATTGTCATATATATGGTAACATTGCCTATCATTGCCAATCTAGAAGGCATCATAAGCAGTTGGCAAAAGCTAACCTCTTAAGATTTAAAAAGTTTTGGGTACCTATATAAATTTCCTTATTTTATAAATGTGCTTGAAATACCATATTAAAAAGCAATGGTGGTATCTCGACAATGGATGTTCAAAGCATATGATAGGAGGAAGAAAGTTATTTTCACATTTGGAAAAGATTAAAGGTCTTGGAAATGTGTCTTTTGGAGACAATAGCAATGCCAAAATTATTGGCATAAGTAAAGTTGGTAAGGATGATGACTCTCCTCTCCTTGGTAAAGTATTACTTGTTAATGGACTTAAGCACAACTTGCTAAGTGCAAGTCAAATATGTGACCAAGGACTTAGAGTCATGTTTGAGCTATAGGCATGCTATGTATCAAGGATGAGTGACAACAAACTTTTGTTCATTGGTAGAAGAGTTTATAATATTTATTTCATTGATTTAAACTTTCTTGCTAACCATAATGCAAAGTGTTTAGTTTTAATAGTTGATAAAGGAAAAACCTGACATAGAAGGCTAAGACATGCTAGCATGGAACTCCTTATAAAGCTGAAGAGAAAAGACTTCGTTGAAGGTCTACCAAAAATCAAGTTTACAGGAGAAGAACTTTGTGAGGCATATCATAAAGGTAAACAAATTAAATCCTCCTTTAAAGCCAAGAATAAGGCAAGCTTTACTAGACCATTGCAGTTACTTCATATGGATCTTTTTGGCCCCACTGGGGTTGCTAGTTTAGGAGGCATGCATTATGCATTTGTCATTGTAGATGATTACTCTAGATATACTTGAGTGTTTTTCCTCCCATATAAGGATTCTTATTTTAATGCTTTAAAAACTTTTGCTAAGAGAATTCAAAAGCAAAAGGATTTAAAAATCTCTTATGTTAGGAGTAACCATAAAGGTGAGTTTGAGAATGCCAAGTTTTATAGTCTTTGCAATAAGCATGGTGTCTCACATAATTTCTCAACTCCTAGAACTCCATAACAAAATGGTGTAGTGGAAAGGAAGAATATAACTCTTCAAGAAATGACTAAAATTATATTGAACGAGTATAATCATCCTAAGTATTTTTGGGTAGAAGTTATGAACACTTCTTATTATGTCTTGAATAGAATTTGAGTGAAATCCTTATTGATGAAAACTCCGTATGAGTTATGGAACAATAAGAAGCCTAAAATTGTATATTTTAAAGTTTTTGGCTATAAATGTTTTATTCTAAATGTGAAGGACAACCTTGGCAAGTTTGACTCCAAATCTGATGAAGGAATCTTTCTTAGATACGAAATGACTTACATAGGGTATAGAATTTTCAACAATAGAACGCTTATTGTAGAGGAGTCTATGCATGTTGTATTTAATGAATCTAACCCCACTTCTTCAAGAATAGAAGAAGATGTTAATGATCTTACAGGTCCCATGAGTGAGCTAAACATTAAAGAAAAAGGAAATGATATCGATAAAAAAAAGAGAGCATTGAAAGAAATGAAGCTTCATCTCCTCCACCTTTAAATGAAGAGCAAACTCAATTGGAAAGGGACTGAATTTTTAAGAAAGGTCACCCAAAATATCTTATCATTGGTGATCCATCAAATCCGATATCAACTAGATCATCTTTTAAAAATACATATACCAATCTTGCCATTGTATCCTTTAGTGATCTTAAGACCATATATGAGGCCATTAGAGATGAAAATTAGGTTCTTAATATGTAAGAAGAACTTAATCAATTTGAAAGAATAAAGTATGAACCTTAGTTCCTAGACCTCATAACCATTCTGCTATTAAAACCAAATGGCTATTTGGAGACAAGCTTGATGAGCTTGCAGCTATTGTTTGGAACAAGGCTTGGTTAGTAGCCAAAGGCTATAACAAAGAATAAGGAATTGACTTTGATGAGACCTTTGGACCAGTAGCTATACTTGAAGCCATTAGAATTATAATTCTATTTGCATCTCGTGTTAAATTCAAGTGGTACCAAATGGTTGTCAAAAGTGCATTCCTAGATTGTTACATTGAAGAGGAAGTTTTTATTGGACAACCTCCTGGATTTGAAAGTTATTGCTTTCCTAATCATGTATATAACTCACCAAAGCCTTATATGGCTTGAAGTAAGCTCCAAAAGCTCGATATGAGAGATTGAGCAACTTTTTTTTGTAGAGAAAGGTTTTACTAAAGGATTGGCATATGCAACTCTCTTTTCGAAGAAAAATGGGGGCATATTGTTGATACAAATATATATAGATGATATCATATTTGGTGTCACTAATGTTTACTTGTGTGAAGATTTCTCTAAAATAATGAAGAGTGAGTTTGAGATGAGCATGATGGGAGAACTTAAATTCTTTCTTTGATTACAAATCAAACAAGGGAAGGATTGGATCTTCATTAATTAAACCAAACATAAAAAGATGCTAATCAAGATATTTGGCATGGATAATAACAAACCTTGTAAAACACTAATGAGCACTAACATCAAACTAGATATGGATGAACATGGTAAGAATGTGGACCAAAAGCTTTATAAAGGAATGATTGGTAATCTACTCTATCTCATAATATTTAGACTTGATATTATGTTTACTGTCTATTTATGTATTAGATATCAATATAATCTTAAGGAATTACACTTGCATGATATAAAACATATACTAAAATATTATGTTGGTACTCTCAACTTAAGACTATGGTATCCTAAGTATTCTTCATTTAAATTAAATGCATTTTTTGATGATTTTGCTAGGTGTACCATAGATAGGAAGAACATTTTAGGCACATGTGAATTATTTGGTCAACGCTTAATGTCTTGAAGTAGTAAAAAGCAAAACTTAGTTGTTCTGTCAACTATAGAAGCTGAGTATGTAGCAACTGCCTATGTTATGCCCAAATCTGATAGATGAAATAACAACTTCTTGATTACAAAGTTATTTTAAAGTAAGTTGCTATTAAGTGTGATAATACTAGTGCCATAAACTTGTCTCAAAATCCCATTAAGCATTCTAGAAGCAAACATATAGACATACGACATTATTTTATTAGGGATCGTAAATAATGGCAACATTTTGTTGGAATTTATTAATACTAACCATTAATTGGCAAATATTTTCACTAAACCTTTTTGTCATGAAAGAATGTGATTCATCAAAAGGGAACTTGGTATGTTAGATGGCTATACCTTGTGATAGCATCAAACAAGTTCATCTCTTTCTCAATTTGCTTATTATCATTGTTGTATATGTTGTTATTTGATCACTAGTGGAGCTTTTAGACTTAATTACTAAAAGATAAACTATGAATGATTATGATTAACATGTCCAAATTTCAATTGAATTCATGATTATTTCAATGAATTTGATTGATAATATTCATTAGCTAAGTCTTGAAGTTTTTTTTAAAAATGATTGTTTCAATAAAAAAATGGTTTTAATTGAGATATTGATTGAGGAACTTATTCAATGCCCATTTTGATGTTTCCCATGGCCATTGAATTATATATGAAGTCTCTAATTTGAATCTACTAGATTCCATGATCATTATGAACCACCAACGATTGCTGGCATCATTTCCAATTGCTGTTGTGAATGTGCCACCATTGTTGGATGAGTAATTTTGACTGATATTTTTTAAAATGTGAGACGCATTGAACTGATATTTAAACCCTAGTTTTAGTCATTTTTTTATATGCTTTTGCTATACATCTTCGCTTTAAAATCTCTGCTGTATAATCTTTTGTGCAATCACTTTTATCATGGCCCCTAAAATTGATTCCTCTAAAAGATTCAAACATGTTACAAGGAAGAACTCATAACCTTCCTCCTCTAGATAAAGCTTAGGAATAAAGGAAAACCTAGCTTCCCTTTTGACTCAAAGAAAAAAGAGAGCTCTAGAACCATCAATAACTCAACCTCAAATGAAGAAAGCTAAAGCCTGTTTTGAATCTAAAGGAAAAGGCAAGGTGGCATAGTAAGCTAAAGCAAGGTATGTAACCAAATTAGTTTCAAAAAATGCAACTGCCGCCCTAGTATATCAGTTGACTTTCAAATAATAAAGAAAAGGATATGGAACAAAAATTGGTAAAATGACAACTATGTGGTGGAAAATTCTTAAAATGGAATGACTTGCGGAGATACCACTTAGTAGAGCAAGTGGAAAAGCTCATGACATGAATTGTTTAGGAACTATTTTACCACGTTAAGAAGCCTACATACATGGAGTAAACAATTGAATTTCTAACAACTCTAAAAGTTCTTAGCAATGATTGTGATGTGTATAATGAACTAGGTACTATAAAATTTAGATTATTTGGTAAAAAGTACAAAGTTCACCTAAACGACCTAGCAAGATTCTTTGATGAAGTAAACAATAGCTTGACTGAACCTACTCTATCCTTTAAGATTAACATCAATGATTTTAGAAGTCCATAATATATAGGACTACCAATTACAATAGTAACAACAATAAAGCCTCAAAGATCAAAAGTTATACCTTAAGGATTGCCCACTGTTTCATAGCATTAAACATAAATGGCAAGGGTCAATCAAATGGAAATTGCATCTTGATGGATCTCTTTTATTTATGGTGTAGTGAACACACCATGGCTATTGCTTTAAAGATTGGATAACTAAGTAGACAAGTCAAATGCTTTTGTGATGGTCCATTACATCACGAAGCTAGCCAAGTTGTAAAGACCATCCCTTCCACTAAAGAAGAGCTTGAAGATCTTAATATAATGTTAGAGAAGCTACCTGCAAATTAGCTAATAAGTGAAAAGATGCTGCTAAGCATGGGTGTTTTGCGATGAATGGACAATGGAATAATAAAGTTGGCAGCTGATGAAAGAGTTGCTCCTCAATATCAAAAAGACATAGAAAACCTTGAGAAAGTTGTCAGGGTTGGAGTTGAAGCTACATGTGGAATTGGGACTAGTGAGTCTGCTCCATCATTATCCATCTTTGAGAAAAAAGTTATTGAGCAACTCAAACAACTTATAACTATTGTTAGAAGTGTTAAAACATCCTCCTCTACCCTCATTCAAAATGCAAACAAGATCAAATATCAGTTAAAGGATGTAAATCAGACTCTTGATCAGATTATTGAAGGATTTCATCTGCAACCAGGAAGTTCACTTAATTAAGATCAACCTATCATACAACTTGAAAAACACTAAGAGGATACCCTCCCAAAGGATTCAAAAACATCAATAGACCCTAATGAGCCAACAACACTAGTAGAACTAAAAGAACCAACCCCCTCTCACGACCCATCTATATGATTTTGTTTTTTTATTTTTTTGCTAACTATAGTTGATGATGGACAACATGTCTTTATTTTCTTTTGAAATGAACAACTATGTGTTTCTTCTTGTTCTTCTTCTTAATTTTTCTTCTTTTTGGAAACCCATGTGTATGTTTCCTTTTTTTTTTTTTCTTTTTGATAATGCTAAAGGGGGAAAGGATTTATATTGCTTAAATGAGAAAAAGAAAGGAGAATATTTTCAGGGGGAGAGTTCATTACAAAAGGGAAACATGATGATACAATAAGAAACCTTAATATATTAAAGGGAAGCTAATGGTATCAAAACCATTTGAGAAATTGTACTTATACTATTGTCCTTATTGCCTTTGAGAAATTATTTGTCGTCATAAAAAAAGGAGAGAATGTTGAACCTTTTAGGTTCCAAGTTCTTATTTTCATGATCACAAACAAGTCTTAAGTCTAACCATTGACCAAGTTAATTATGTTAAATATTATAGGGACTTCAATTTGTTAAACCATGATGATTGAAGAAGAGTTTACTATTAGCACACTTGAGCTGAAGGAGTGGAAGTCATAACAAACTTAGCTGAATGGTCTAATGTGCATTACTTTCTTTGAATAGGCATTGGAAAAGTGCTTTAGTTTGAGCCACGTTCTATGAACCTTGCAATAGACATTGTGTTTTAGCAACTGGCATTGGAAAAATGCTCCTATTTGAGCTGCACCTTCTGAACCACTAAATGTGATACACTTAATAACATAAGCATGGAAATATACCCAACATGTGTGTCAAGATTTCCAATAGGCATTGAATCACTTTTGGGAATTTTGAAAAATAGAGCATGAAGCTCACACTCTATAAAAATCAATAATAGGCAATGATCATACTTCGATAGGTACTGAACTTAAAATCAACAACCATAACATCTATCCAATAGCCATTAAAGAAAAAGTGGATTAAACAAATAAACAAAATGGGGATAGGGAGAGCCTCGAGCTACCAATCTTCAACAACTAGTTTCAATAGGTGTGTCGAATGTGACCAATGACTATTAAAGTTAAATATTGACTGTCAGCCACCTATTTGCATGAAATCAACAAGGGTGAATTCTCTAAAAATGGACATGGAATTTCCTCAACGGGTGTTGATTGCTTAAAGCTATGAGGTGAAGTGACAACCCCTTTTTTCTAACAACTATTTCTTATTTTAGCATATAAAAGGAATCGTTCTCAACAAAAAAAAAAAAAACTTAGTGAACTATTCTATTAAATGAGGAATCTATTGTGAAAGCAATTCTAAGTTAAAAAGGTTATTACCTTATGATCAAGAAGTGATTTATCATTCAAGAGAAACTCACTAATTAAGCTTGTGAGAGAACTATAAAAAGTTATCTTCTAAAATAGAATTTAAAGGATAAGCTTCTTAAGAATCCACTTTAGATTTTTACCCACATCAAGCATACCTTGTGAATATGCTTTGATTATGCATTCTTTTTTAAGTGAGAGAGTTCTTCTTTTAAAAAAACTTATAATCTTATGTTAGGAAACTTAGTGTTGAAAAACCTTTGAAAGCATTTCTTGTGAAAGGTTGAAAGTAATACCAAGAAACTACTTTGGGTTAAGGTTTAAGTATTACATATAATATACTTATAAGGGGTTGATAGTGCCTAAAAATATATCATCTGTAAAGCCTTGGTGTGCCTCGAAACTTGCCTTTGTAAATGTTGTTGATAGCACTTTAAGCTATCTAAATAGTGCAATTTCTAATGGGAATACTAGAAGAGAGGATGTAGGCAAGTTGTGTCGAACCTTTATAAATCTTATATGTTAATTCTTCATTCATTTTTTCATTTAAGTTTCAATTTATAAATTTGCCTTTACCTTAGTCAACCCCCCTTATAGGGCACCAAGGGACATCACCCTATTCTTCTTAGCTTGATTCTTAATTTTTAGATGAAGGAAGGAGCATGCACATAATGAGGCAATGGTATACTTAACTCCTAAGAAATGTATATGAGTAAATTGTAGTTAGATTCATCAATATCCTTTCTATCATTAAGCTTAAGTCTGATGCAACAATTATGACAACATATTGGGAATGGTGGATGGACACTTCTCTCATATTCCATCTTCCTACTATCAAGGTTACCTCCAACTTAATAACCTAGTATCATTTTTAGTAACCACCAGTCTTACTTGTTCAAGGGACCCTGACCTATTTAAATAACCTTTATACACTTTCATTCTATCCCTTAGAGAAGGAGTACATTATTCAACTACCTAAGTTCATACTCTTGCTAAAGTCTCTGAGCATATTTTCTTATGAGACCTCATATAAGATAGTAACTAGTAATCAAAGAGGCTGAGATTGATCAATTAGCCCTATGTTTTTTTTTATCTACTTGTTACCATGTTATTCTTTTATGGTTGAAACATTATATATATGCTCCTCTTGCCTCCTTTGAGGGACTTGGCTACTATAGCTTGGTTTAAGTAGGCTAATGCTACTTCTCTTACACTACTACATGGATTTAATTGTGCATGGAGTAGTAATTGTTAGCAATTGCTTAGGTATTATAGTGGTATGATTTTGGCATTATTGCCATCAGCCTACCTGTATTGTCTCCTTTCTTGCTCTCCTCCCTTTTTTCCTTCTTGGTATGGGCTTGTGAACATGACTTCCTATTTGGCTGATAAGTGTAGCCCTTAATGCTATTCACGCTTTCATTCTTTAGAAGTCATAATTTGTATTTTCATTAAATAAGATTAGAGACCTTGACTCTTGATGTGGTACAAGGCCTAAAAAGAAATAAATCATGCATTAGATCAATAAAGATAATTCATATGCATATGCCTAGTTTTGCTTACTCATTTGCTTCCTTCATGGGTAGAGAATAAGCTCTGAGGTGGTTCTAACACATGGCTTAACTGAGTGTCTACTTTTATTGAATATTGAGACCCAAAAGGACTTCTGCAAGGTCTAGATGGGCATGCTTGGTATATGGATGAATGAGCCTATAGATAGGAGGAATGGCTGGCTAGCCATAGAGTGCCATAGGATCCACTAAGATTGATATACTAGGCTAAGAGTCTAGGGGAATTTGAGCTCACTAATGATTCAGTTAGTGCTTTCATTGTAAATATCTAAAAGATAGTATTAGGGCATATATGAGGAGGTTGATAACATAGTAGCTTCTTAACTCTTAAAAACACATACTTGCAAAGACATAAGATGAGAGCCTTCCCATATTAAAGCCATGGGAAGCATAACATCATGGTTATATCTTCCACATTTATTAAACTTTTACTAGGCATCATTCTTTAGGACATCACAAACTTTCTCGTCATTTATTGCCTTACCCATGGCCTATCTATTCAAACTATATAGCTCAATCTTATATTAGCACCCCTTTTTAGTTGTATTTTAATCTCAAATTGCCGCATATGCTAAGTATTAGTTGATTATGAGGTGGTACCCCCTTTACTTTCATATCGTTTTGCTTGTATGTCATTGAATATTCTATTTGCAAGTTCTTCATAGTACAATTGAGAAATTAGAATACAACCTTGACATTGTAAAGGATCCCTTTCATAGGATTCCTTATAAGGGCCATATTGCTTATGTGAGTACCCTTCTTCTATACTTTTAACCTCATACATGCTTCTCATAGTCTCCCTTCATAAAGGGTAGAGAGAAAGCTCAGTATCGCAACCATATAAACCATTTTTGCAAGGAGGTACAAAGTCTTATGAGTTCAGGTGATGAGTAATGAGAAAGACTAAAGGAATATTTGAGTGCCAAATTGGTTGCTACTTTATTATTTGTTGTTTCTTTATTATGGCTTATGCTTATCCAAGATGGATGTAATGGCTCATGCTTGGCTCTCATTAAGGACATATCCTTCTTATTTCTTATCCTTAGATGATGATGATATCACTTGCTACAATTGCTTATTTTATTAGCAACTTTGGGGACTTCTTGGCTTTTTGCGATAGCATCTTGAAAAAAAAATGAAATAGACTATGTTAATTTTATTGTAAGTAGATTTTCTCATATGCTTTCCTCGACAGGCAATAATTTAGCTTCATTGATCTAGAGAGGTTTAGGCTAAATTGCATTATGAGCTTTATTTTTAACCTCTTTTCATGCTTGGAAGTTACTGATCCTTTGTTGCACATACTTTTTTGCCCCTAGATTATCTCAAAGAAATAAACTTTTGCCTCTAAATTATCTCAAAGAAACAAACACTAAAGTAAATTAGATGTATACCTTCACACAATATAAAATGCCTAATGCATGAATCATGATGTAATGCAGAATCCTTTAAACACATAAACAAAGCAAAACTACTCAAGGGTATCACAAAACTCAATCAACAAGGATGTTGAAAATCTTAAAACTTGAGAAGTCAAATGAAACATATGACAAAACCTTGGTATCATTGGAAGCTTATCGAATCTAGCACCTTCGCCTTCAAATTCAAAGCTAGATGATGTTGAATTCTCTTTAGTATATGGCACCTGTTAGACCCAGAGAAATACTCTAATGCATATATAGGCATAAATTTTTCGTTTGAAGCTTGATGGTAGCTACCTACTTCCCCTCTATTTTTCCTTTTTCTTCTATACTCTATATGCCCTACTTTTTCCTAAGTTGCCCTTTTAGGTTTTCAACTTAGCAGGCTACTTTAACTTTTGCCTAGGTTGCCTTACGAGTTTTCAATTTAGCAAGCCTCTTCACCTTTTTTTTAAAAATTTTTTTTAAGAGGGGTAGCTTGATCATTCTCATGTATGCTAATATCATAATTCCATGCTCTTATTTATTCAATGCAAATGCAACTGGAACACATCTAATGGCAAAAATGCAATGCTTGTTATTGGCCAGTCTTTTCAAATTTTCTAACCAGACATTTTCCAACTTTCTGTATCTATTGTTCCTTGATGACCTTTTTCAGGTTTTCCACTTAGTAGGATTTGTTCATTTTCTCTTTTCTCTCTCTCTTTTTTTTAAACATCACAAGGTGTTTAACAGTTAATGATGAAATAGGCTATTGTCTCCCCACCTTTCTTCTAAGATGCCTTCCCTCTTTTGGATTTCCTTTTGCTTGCCTTAGCTAACTCTTTTTTATTGCTCCTAAGGCTATTACCTTGGTGGAATTATAACATTAGATTGGGGCAATTCCATCTTATTTCATATACATCGATGTTGAATCTCTCTTTTAAATTTTTTACTTGTACAAATGATCCTTTTGAGGTATGCTCTTTCTCACACCTTTCTTTCACTTTTTCTCACATGTTTCATTTTTTCTTTGCTTCTTAACCTTTATTAGAGGAGATTTTGGTTTATACAGAGCTTATCATGGCTATTCACACCATGCTTCCTCTTGCACTTTAACATCATCCCTCTTAACTCACATTTCTTTCCTCTTACATTTTTGCCCCCATAAATTACTTTCCTCATTTTTATTTTGGCTTTTCAATTTGTTTCTTTCTTCCCTAAATCTTCTATTATTGTTTTATGTATATTTTCCTTTCCATTAGATTTCACTCATAATAGGAATAATAAAATTGTAGAGAGATGGTCTGCTAGAATTTAACGTATGAAACCCTTCTTTATTTTCTTCAAACACCTTGTACGCCTTGTGATGTTCATTCTTTCTTTTTTCTTTTTCTTTTTATTTTATCTTTTTGTATTTTCTTCTCTCTCTTATACCAAGCATGCTATTATGTCACCAAACATATCAATAGCCATATCTGGATTAAAAAAGTAGGAACATGAAATTAAAAGCATCGATATTCATTAAAATAATCAAACTATGCAAATATCTATAGCTAAGATAAGACAAATTAAGTGACAAAAGTAAAATGAAACTCTAAATCATGCCTTCTATAAAGTTATCATGGTTTATTTTCAGGTCTAGCACCCTTTCACTCTCAAGATGATCCTAGATAGTGTTCTTCAAGCACCAACACTAACTGGTGTAATGTCCTACTACCTAGGCTACATCCTAAATGTAAGGAAAACTTGTGTGGCTTGTGTTCCACATACATTGTAAACCTTTCTTTCCTTAGCTTTCCTTATGCTTGAGCTAAGTTTTGAGTATCTTTTAGATTTCATTCCTTATGATGTTCCAATTGAGCCTTTAGCATTAGAGTCTTCTTCCTCCCATACATTAATTGGCTGCCTAAATTTATTTCCCTATTCTAGTACCTCTTGAAATGTAGTGGTCAAACCTTCATCCTTTGAGAGTTTTAGTGTATGATGTGTAGGTACTTCTAATATTTCCTCCTTAGAATCCTCAAGCCCAGTATGAAAGTTGGCTTAAAGGAATGAACTCTTGCTTATGTTCTTCGTTTAGGTGACCATCAAGTGCTATATGATTAAGCATAACCCCTGAATCAATAAGGACCTGGATTTCATGATAAAGCCTTTTGCACTCATCTGTATGATGATGGTACCTTAGTGGAAAACACATAAGTTGTAGCATGATAGTTCTTAGGCAAGAGAGTTGGTGGGGACCTAGGGGACAAAGGATGTAGAATCACTTTCTTTTGAAGTCTTTCCAAGGCTTTGGATAATGATCTATACGCTTAGAAAATCCTTGATAACTATTGCTAGTTGTTTTCTTTTTCTCACATTAAGCCTGTAATCGCTTCTAGTGTAGAGGTTCCTTATTATGTGCTCCTTATCCTTTTTGGGTGCTAATTGAACTTTTAGTAATAAGATTTCCTATAAGCTCCTTCTGACTTGGTTTGGCATATTAGGTTGCCCCTTAGCAGGCTAACGAGAGCAACTCTTTCCCTTTTAGGCTTAGAGAGGTTTTAATTAAGAATTGGTTCAAAAAGGATTTTAGATATATTTTAGGCTTGGTGATAGGGTAATCAGTTAGGAACACAAATTCTGATAATTCCTTAAAATCAATGAGATATTGGATTTCATATTTGAAATGCTTACAAGAGTTAATATCATATCCATAGGCTTTGTAAAGACTACAAAAGGTACCTAACATAAAGCCCCTATGTAATGGGTCTGGAAAAGGCTTTGGATCAAGTGGTTTGAGCATCCCTCTCTTTTTTAGCTCCTCAAATATCTCAAACAATGGTGGGTTCATGCTAAGGTCTAGCATTGCATAACTTCCTTAGAGGCTCATCTTCCTTTGCTTTGTAGACATGTGACTCTAATCTCCTATCAATTAGTTTTTCTACTATCAAACCATCCATTAAGATCTGTTTAACCATTCTTCTTAGATTGTTGTCCATGTATTATTGCATTCCCAGTTCTACCTTGGTCTTTACCATGTCTTTAATCCTTACCTTAATTTCTTAGTGTTTCAACTCTCCCATCTAGACTAAGTTCTACGGTGCCAGTGAGTTGTCTTACTTTCTTATGAGTTCTAATAATTTAAAGTAATAAATTAGATGATGATGTTATAATCCCAAAAAAAAATAAATGTATGCATGAATGCTCATGATGTATAAGCAAAAAGTAAACATATTGCCTTCCAATCTATTTCTTCCACACACGTAGGCATAAATACTTTTCTTAAGACAGACATTCAATTCAAATGCTAATATGGGATATTGAATTTAAAGGTCCCTCAAACCAACCAAAGTTGATGGTAAGTCCAAAAATGATGGAGCAAGTTCATATTGAAAGTGCAAATCTTGTATTTAGAAGGTAGGAGAAAGATTTTGTAAAAAAAGTGGGTACATTTTAGGGCTTGATGATAATAGTTCGTACATTATGCTCCCAGCTGAGTTATGAGACCTATGATTTATCAAAAAATACAGATTTTTGTGTGCTAAGAATTAGTCATAAAATTAATTAACCATAGTTTTTAGGTTAAAAATCCTTCATTTTGTGACTCAACGGGCACATTTTTAAGGTAGTGTAAAAATTTGCACTTAAGATATGTCCATAATTCCATAACTCCTATTCACAAACCATTAGTCGATTAAAATGCAAACATTAGAGGACCTATTCCATGGTTCTAAAGTTCATACATGTACCTAAATGTTTGAAAGATTCTTGAATTATATGGAACCTATAAGCCTGGGGGATGATTGTTGTATACCCCTCATTTGACATACCTAAAAGTACTTCAATTGTGAGTGATGAATCCTCCTCACCAACTCCTAAGCTGGAATGGAGCTTAAATCTTAAGCTTGGAGAACCAATCAGTTGACTAAAGGGCAGACTTAATGCATGTGATAAAGTGTGATCACTACATGAATGTAAGAGAGCTTGATTAATAAAAGGCAAAATATAAATATAACTAGAGATTTGTGAAGCCAACTCTATTATACCCTAGTGGAATCACCATTGTGAGTGTCTTGATTTCATAGCTATACTTGAACGAATAGAATCTTGCTTGTAACTCCTACCTTTTATCGATCATTGGAGATTAAGAGGACAATGGTTGTCCATTAGTAATAACCCCTAATCATGGCATGAGAATTGGATCAACAGGGGTTCCTTAAGTTCTCACAAAAGGTAGAAGCCCTAATTTTCCAAAATTGTTGTCAATAGGGGACCAAAATTAGATAATACAATAGTAACACCCCTAAATGAAAGGATTCACCATTTGAATTTATTGGGACAAAATTCCAGGGATAATGGATTATGAGCATAATAGGTCAACTAGAAGGCCCAATCCATCTTCACCCCACTAGAAATCGAGTTCGAGAGCTAGGTATGACTTAGAGAAGAGGCTAGACACCCCCAAGTTGCTCGAATATAGGGATCCAGCCTTCGGGCAATCAATGCTTCATTTTTATTCCTTGATTTTATTAATCAAATTTCGAGTTATTCATCTAGGCCTACCCATCTAGGCAAGCCATCAACCACAACAATTAAGGGTATAATGCACAAAGGATATGTATAATGCAAGAAAATAATAAATAATATATAAAAGGCAAGGATAGGGAACACATATCCAAATGGTAGGATTATCATATAGTGAACTTAAATAGATAAAAGCAATACATTAATTAGCTTTCCTAACCTATAAAAATGAGCATAAATTAGCCCTTAAATCAAGAATAAAGAATAAGAGAAATAACCCCTAAAACCTGCTATGAATGGACAATCAAAGTAGGAGTATACCACTTTATCCTTGAAGCTTAGGGTCCTAACCTAGTAGTCCACATTGTCCAATGCCATTAGCCATGTTAGAAGTCAATTAGGGAGCTTAATCTACTCTTTATGCCATGTTTGCTTTGCTCTCTTTACTTTATGTGCTTAGCCATGGATGAACATTAAAGGGGAAGGTTTATACCACTATGATCCCTTTATTCATATCAATTAGATGGATAACTAATATGGATAACAAGTTTACCTATCAATTTATCCGACCAAATCTGTAAACTTGTCCAAATTGACCTAGTTCTAATTTTATCTAGTTTAAATTACTAAAATATTTAAAAACATTAAAATCAAAATAATATTATTTATTTAGAAATGTCAAATTTAAGATTAACCTGACTTAAAACTAAAAAATGAATCAAATTTCTTCTATGTATTGATTTAATGACCTAACCTATAATTCAAAAAGAACCAAATGGAAATCCATCTTAGAAAGGCATGACTTAAAATTGTTCTGACCTGAAAATAATATGACCTTAATTTGACTTGACTCAAACTCATTTGACTCGATACATTTACCACTTCTAATTCCAATGAGATTATGTTTAGAGATCATATTGCATCAATGTCTGTTTGTAATACTAATAAATAGATCTTGCCAATGAGTCAAATAAAGGGCAACATTCACACTTAAAAAATGTTTAGCCTTATGATTATACAGAAAGTTTACAACTTTATTGCACAAGTTAAGAGCACTAGTAACTAATTTGCCATACAAGTTGTTATTGAAAGAATTATAGACTACTTGAAGAATAGAGGAAAACCTTTACATTTCCAACTAATCAAGCCTCCCCTTCATATTAATAACCAACCCTTATGTCAAAACATTGATCAAATTCGAATAAAGACTAGGAGTAGTAACCAACCACACTACTCAATTAACTAGGCACTTTGTTAATATGTGCACTTGTGCCTCTCAATGCCATGGAGACATTAAGAGCATGTATGGTCTAAAAAGATCCATCTTTATTGCAAATTCATGAATGGAGAAAATCTAGAATAGAGCTTCATAAGTTTTTTTTTAGGTGATAAATCCATACTCCACTTGGATTTTCAAAACTTCTCATCATTACTTAAAAATGTGCTATGATATTTTATCATGAATATCCTTGAATGATAATACCGTTAAAACATATAATCATCTAATTGCCTATTGCTTGAATAGGCTTTATCTCATTAGGATTAAAACATTAATTAATGAAACATTTTAGGTTTTCCTACTGTGCTCTAATAGTTTATGAACTATGTAAGAAAATTGCAACAAAGAAAAGGGCAAAGAAATAATATATCCATTGGCCAAACTAGAGACCAAGAATCTGTTGTGTGCTTGAGCCAATAAAAAAAATATTAATGAACTTGCATAATGCTAATTCTTATAAAAGATGAGATGTTGCCAGGAAAATAGAGTGAAAATAATATAAATGTTTGTTTAAATAAGTTTTTTTTATTAAAAAAGCTCTTGATGGAGAAGACTTAATACAACTCAATTTCCTAGAAATCTGACCATAAGCATTGTTATATAGCACTAAGGAACTTGTGCATGTTGTTCTCTAATTGGACTACTCCTAAGTGATTATAAGAAGTCTAAAAAAAATATTAACTAGTTAAGACCATCATTTTAAAGCTAAAATGAAAAAAATTAGAAGCATAATTCTAAAATTTGATGACATAATAAAGCGAAAGTCAGTCCATGGAAGAATTAAATTCTAACATTTCACCCTTAATTCAAGATAGGCATTTTCTCCTAATATGAATCAAAATTTCTTAAACTTTTCCTCAAGAAAAGCTTTTGCTAAAATGTTTGTTGGTTGCATATAAAGTTTTACAATATTATAGCTTTATTTCTCCTTTAGAAACTAGCTCTCAAATGAAATGATGTCAAGTTTTGATATATTAGATTGGCCTTATTGCATTAGATTTTCTTTATATATAAACTATAGATTTTGTTGTAGTACAAGATCATAATAGTTCCAACTTGTTTTTGCTTGAAGTCTTTTAAAATTCTTTAAGCCAAATTATATGACATGTTATAGTTGTTATACCAATATGCTTAGCTTTTATGCTTGACAAGACTATCCCTTGCTGATTCTTTGAGACCATGAAATATCACTTAAACTAAGGTTGTAAATAAATCTAGTTGTGCTCCTTTTATCTTTTGCCCAATCACTATTAACAAAAGTAGCATGATTATTTAAGTCCACTTTCACATTCTTGACAACAAAGTTTGATTTACCTTGGACACATCACAACTATAACATCCCAATCCTCATTCATTAACATCCTCATACGAACCTATTTATTGCATAAATGATTTGCAATCCCACATAAACACATGCATTGGATAAATAATCATTACATATGTGAATTTGATAAGCATGACAATGACAGTTGCACCATTGCATTTAGGGCACTTGAAAATATATGTGATATTTACATAGTTACATGGCAAATTAACATATGTTGTGTGCATGTTATAGTATCATAAGTAATTGTGTTTTTAGAGCTTATTTAAAAGTATAAGGAGCATATATCTATTAGTAGATCGATGAAGGTGATGAAGGAGTGAAGAAGAGAGATTAAAAGAATAAAATTAAACATCCAACCAATAGTGGTAAGCCACCATGATTTTTTCTTATTAGAATAGATTTGCAAATTGAATTTATTTTCCTTTAGGAGCATATTAGAAAGCCAAAAATGTGAGGTGTATTAAAATAAAAAGAGAGCTAAGGAAGAAGAAGAAGAAGAAGAAGAAGAAGAAGAAGAAAAAGAAGAGAAAGAAAAAGTAAGCTACCCAGGAAGGAGCCCTTAGCTTTTCTACTTTTAGAAAAGGGGTAAATGATTTTATCTTCTTTTCACATGAAATTCCTCTCTCATGACATGTTAAACATGCATAATTAGTAAGAATTATGGTGTATTTGAGGTATATCTCATGTATGGAAGTTGAACCTCAAGATAAACAAGAGCTGATTGTGCTAGTTTTATTGTTAGAACAAATTTTTATACCCATAATTTCATAACCCTAGGAGGAAAATTAGGAAAAGTGTAAACCATGAAAGTTGTAGGTTTATGCCTGTATACAAGCATGTGAAATAGTTTTGCTTAGAATGGTGTGTGTGAAGAGTTATGACTCCTTCATTAGAGATGGTTCATAACTTGCTGAACTCTCCTCAATCTAGATGTTTTCACATATTTTGATGACCTTATGTCTTGATTTATATAAAGTGCAAACTATGAAATTTGTAATCTTTTTTACTCTCTAAATTGTTATAAAATAGTTTTGCTTAATCTGTTTTGTGGAAAGAGATATTCCTCTTTTATTGTGACTGACTCTAAACCTGATGAAACTTGTTTAATCTCTTAATTTTGTTTTCCAAGAATTTGACAACAATATAATAGGAATTTAGTGATGTTCCAAACTTAGAAGTTATAGATTTATGTCTCACATACATGGATTCAAAACATTTTTACAAACATATTGTGGGTGAGGAGATATTTCTCCTTCATTATGACTGATTCTCAACATATTGAAACCTGTTCACCTTGAGATTGACCATTTATTTTGGTGACTTTATAGACTGAATTAGACAATGTGTTAAACATAAGAAATGTTTAGTTATATGTTATGTATTTGTTGGTAAATCAGTTTTGCAATTTTCTTTATACAATTTGAGATATGGCTAATCAGTTTTGCAATTTTCTATATGTCTTATATTAACCTTAATTTTGACTATGTTGTATCATTATGTGTCTAGATTATGTAGTAAAAATAACAACTCATTTGAATATATATATATATATATATATATATATATATATATATATATATATATATATCTATATATATATTGTATTTATCTATATATTTTTTATTATAAAATATTTATATTTTGTGTGATTAAATATCATGACATAACTTATGTTTTCTTAGTAGATTAT
>CATIWR010148801.1:0-78167 GCA_949677035.1 Omphalea diandra
CGACATATATATATATATATATATATATATATATATATATATATATATATATATATATATATATATATATATATGAGAATTTGGATATGTTGTTTATAATTATTTAATTAATGTAATTGATTAGTTTAATTGAAATATATTATTAATTATATGAATATTAAAGATTATTATTGACTTATCAAAAATAAATTAATGTATTGATATAATTATTAATTAGATTAATTATTATTTTTATGAGTGTTTATAATTGTTGAAAGTTATATGAAGAACTATGTTGATAAATTGAGAATTACTAATTATTGAATTATGTAATGTGTTTGGTCAAGTGTATGAGAGGTTTGGAGACCTTATTTGAATTCGGTGATATTGTTATATATTATATAAGTATTTTTACAGGAAATCAACTCATTTTACATGGGATTATATTCAATTTTTAGGGGAGATGCTGCCGAAATTTCATTATGAATTTCAATGGAAATTAAAATGAGGATTTATGAAAAATAATAATCTTAGAAGTTAGGTTAGGAATAATATTTCATATTGATTCTAATAAATTGTGTTTCTTTATTCAGACTCTCCCTATCACCCAGTCTGCACTACCGAAAGTATATAAGTATTTTACAATCTTCAAACTTTTGTGAGTTAATATTATATATTTTTATGGCATACTAGTTAGTTGATAATCCCAACATCTCATACATGATATGACTTTCCTAGTATATTATTAGTAGTATTGATGTTGCATTACATATTTGTATATGTGTGTAATGATTTATGATATGATGTGATTATGGATTAAGAGCATTAACAAAACATGTCATCTGATGGGTTGCATCAGGATCGAGTGCATACCGATATGATCTTATATAAGTAATTATGATTAAGTAATGTCTTGGTTGAACTTGCTCTCTAGTCTTAAGATATTAAAAATATTATGATATAACAGTGTCCTGGTTGATCTTGCTTTTAGGTTCAAGATATTAAAATATTATGATATGATGAAATTATGAACACCTTGGTCGAGTTTACTCTTTGGGTGATGATACATTGGAATAAGTGACCCTGGTCGAGCTTGCTCTCTAGGTACTAATCGATTTGGCATAAGAGAGTCTGATGGCTATTAGTATTTTAGTATTGGAGTAGAGTTTTGCTCTCATTCTTACTCCACATGCTTGACCTTGTTGATAAATTATATGTATGCAAATACATCATTCAATCCTTGTACATTTGCTATGTAAGATTCTTATTAATGCATAATGTGTGCTCACCTAGTAGAGTATTGAAAGATATAATATTATCTCACTCTCGAAACTCACAATCTCAATTAAATTTTTTAGGTAGTGGCTAATTTGATAAATTATTTTGGCAACATTGCAGTCGTTTATCCATATGGGTATATTATGTAATACTCATCCTTAACTTATTCAAATTCTAGAACTCCGTAGTTTAGAGTAGTAAAACTTGTATATTGATAGATGTTGTGAACTTTGTTATATATAATCATGATAGATGTTATTTATTATCCTTGCAACCTAAATAATTATTAATTAAAGATTAGTTGTGAATAAAATGGAATAGGCTTGCTACGAATTTCGAAGGCCTTAAACCTACCTATTCCCTAATGTCGATTACAATCTAAGTGGGGTCGTAACAAAAAGAGTCTACCCAAATCATTTGTAATTAATAACATAATAATCTTATAGTCTACCACATAAATATATCAACAATTAAAACCACCCATTCGCTTAAAATTGAACAATCATACCCCTTAAAAAGCAACTAATTTTATGTAATATTTGTAAAGACATTAACTTTATGAAAGATATTTTAAAAGCAATATCAAAATTGATAAGCCAATAAAAACAACATATACATAAAAGGGAAAAATGAAAGAAAGAGGTAAAGAATAGACATTTGGATCATTTAAGATATAAAGGTCTAAGGCTTAACTAATATATTAATAGCCATATAGCTTTCTTAGCCTTTATACACTCCAAAAGCAAAGATAATTACTTGACAAGAAGCTTACATATAGTCTTTAAGAATTTGACCAATTTTAGTACCTTCCATCACACTTTCCTTGACAAATAAAATAGTCATCCACGAAGAATAAATATGATGTTATTTAGGCATGTCTTTATCTCATGAATCTCTTATCTATTTTAATAATCTCTAATCATAGCTTGTAAACTTTTTGTAAATAAAAGAAGAAGATAAGAATAGATGGTCCCCCTGTCAAAGTCCCTTTGTGGATACAAACACTATTGTAGGATGACCATTAATTAATAAAGAATAGAAAAGTATAGAAATTCATCTCATTACTAATATAATTAAGAAGAATGTTACAACTTATAATAGACATTATAGACTAAAGAAATTTTACTTAACTTTATTATAAGCTTTACTCATATCTAATTTTAACATTATAGTATCTTTCCTATTTGTAAATAACTTTTTCATTAAGTGAAAATTTTTGAAAGTAATTAAAGCATTATTAGTAATTAAGTGACAAGGAACAAGAGCATTTTGATCAGCTTAAAAATCATATTGTATAAACTTATGGGTCTAAAATTTTAGTGAATTTAGGAGACAATCTTAGAAATCAAAGTAATAAAAATATGATTTAGATTAGATGGGTCTTTACCATTATTAAGAGCATCAAGAATAGAAGCAATGATATAAATGCCAATAACATGTAAAAAATGCTGAAAAAAGAAGGGACATACCATTAGGTCTTAGGGACTTTTATTGAATGCATTTGTTTCAAAACTCTTTTGACTTGCTACGCTATGTAAGGTTTGGTTAGGGTTTCATTTTTCACATCTATGATAGATAAACAAATAATACTCAAAATATATCCATATTGATTAGTTTAAATGAAGTAAAGATATTTTTAAAATATTCAATTATAACCCTTATAATTTCATACTCCTCTTCATGTTGTACACCCCGTTCTTATCCCTAATACTAAAAATATGGTTATAGACTCTTTGGTAAGAAGCTTTTTAGTGGAAAGAATTAGTGTTTTTTTTTAATCATCTTTTTAAATCTAACTAACCCTAGATTACTACATCTATATAGTTTCTTTCAATTTCAATAGTTTGTCAATATCATCAGACATCCACTTTATTTTAGCAATGGATGTTTCAATTGGATGAACCTTTTGAACATCCTATCATAATCTAACTCATACACCAAATTCTTCTCATAATTTATAAAAGATCTTATCATGATTTTCTATAAATATTTAACTCATGTGCCATATTACCAAATTCTTTTATGTTCTAATCTATTAGAGTGTGACTATAATTAAGAATTTTATTTTCAATTTTAGTGCATGAATTTACCTTATCCCATCCTTCCTTCACCTTGTTAACATATTTCTCATAGAAAATCTATATTTTCTTAAATATGAAAAGCCTTCATGTCTACTACTGCCATAAGGATCCTTACTTTGAAATTGAGAAGAATAGAGGCATGATCTAAAACATAGCAAAGCATATGAAAAATCATACCATAGAAAAATTAACCTTATGAGTCACTGTAAAAATATAGATCAAGTATATCTTGTATATTGCCTGAATAAAATTGCCTAATAGACTAGGTAAAGGATACCTTTTAAAATTCATATCATTTAAAACATAATCCTTAATCTTAAATTGATTCATACTACCCTAATTATAACTACCATCACCCATGTTCTTATAAAACCTTATTTTCTCATTAGGTCATTAGCACAAACCTAAAAAACATAAATCTTTTATTGAACTCCTTAATTGATTCCCTAAGGCCAATCATACACACCTATGAAAATCCAATTTCACTAATCCCCTTGTCCTACCAACTTTATAGATATATGATAAAGAAAACAAATCAGTGAGATGCAACTAAATAACGCTGACCATATAACCCCAATGTTAATACGACATTTGCCTTAATTACATGTTTGAATGAGAACAAAACCTTGAGAAGTTTTAACATTTTATGTTTGAGAACTTAGGTTTTTGTTAGGACTTATTTTTTGAGGAAAAGCTTTGGAAATTAATGTTTATTGGAGCTTAGTTGAATATGCTCAGTGATCATGGCAAAACCTCAATGATAGTTGAAAGATCAATTCAATGACTATTACAAAATCCCAACGGCCATTAAGATGAAAGCTAATCAAATGCAAAAGGGTAATATTTGAAAGGATGTGCAAAATATTTTGAAAGAATTAGAAAAAGCCATTTTATATGGTTGGAAAGCTAAAAATATATAATTTTTGTAAAATCAAATCATACTTAAATCCAAACTATATAAAGAAATATATAGGGACTTTAATAGAGAAAGCTCATACCAAAATTAAAAACTTCATAAGATAGATCAACTTCAAAATGCTCCAAAGATTGATTTATATGGAATTAATAATGTGCCATATATGAAATGAAAGATCTTAGAGTATATTTTTCATCAAACAAATAGTTTCCAATTTGGAGTTTTGTAGCATAAGTTAAGACCATTATAGTGAGAGGTGTTCGTATAGAAATGGCTTCAATAACTGTGGAATGTCACTAGTGCTCATGAAAGTGTATTCAATGATCGTTGGACATTCTCAATAATTATGGAGAATTTCTAGTAGTTTGTTCTATAAGTTCTATACATCTTAACGCTTGTGGAAGCATTCCTAATGACTATGGAAAGCCTATAATAGTTAAATTTTGTTGAAAATAACTAGTAGTAGCTACTTTGCAATAAGCATTTGTTAAGGGAATTTTGCTTTATAAGGATAGAAGTGAGCTTAGAGTGTGAGCCATCTTTAGGTGTTGCTTTTTATTTTTTGGAGTGTTAGATTTTCACGAGCAATACTTGTATATTTGCCTAATTGAGAAGCTTGGAAACCTTCTTGGATAATTTCTTGTAAGCGTATAGGTTAGTTCTTAGCTAACAAAAGCATATAAGTTAGTGATTAGCTTAGAAAATCACTGGTGGGATTTTGCTTTCTTGAGTCTTACAAAAAGGGAGTGGAAAGGTTATTCTTGAGCTTATAAAAAGAATAGTAAAGGCCTAAATAATTGCTTAGGGAAAGGGATATAGACACGTTGAACCACTATAAATCTTGTGCATTTTTGTCTTCTTTCTACTCCACCTTCTTCTTGAGAGTACGAGTGAACTTGTGTGCATTAATTCACAACAAAAAATTTCAAAGAACTTCCAAAGACATCGCAAAGACTTTAAAAGCACCCAATACATCATCTCCTTCTCTCGAGTTATCATCCTTACTAAAAGATCAACAAATAAAGTCTTTCCACAATATACATATACCACCAGTTCTATGACTGCTAGAACCCAAACAATTTATTATAAAATAATTAGAGAAACCTATCTTATTTTTATTTTTTCAAAATGAAAACTAATTAACCTTATTTTCGTAAGAAATATAATTATGGGATCTTTCCTAAAAATTTACTATTAAAGTGTCCAAAATATCAAAAAGTTCATAAGCCCTTGATAGTTCCAAACAAGTATTTTTGTGGTTGTGGCAGGGTTAGAAACCAACCTTTACTGTTGAAACTTGAGTATTGAAGCCTTTTGCCATATCAACTTCCTTTACTTCTTAGAAGATGACCCAAAAACACCATCGTCCTCTATCTCCTTTTTATTTCCTAATATAAGAAACTTAGACCTAAGTGTAAACAATCCTTGTCATCATACACAACTCTCTTCGGAGCTTGGTGGTTAAGCCTGGTAAGTCTAGGTTTGAGTATCAGTTTAGTGTGTTGGCTATTACTTTTAGAAAAATGATAGTTGATATCAGACTTTAAGGTAATGTATTCATATGAATAAGAATTAAAAGAAAAATATTTAAGAGAATTAATGGTTTTGGAGAGTCATGCATAAAAATCATTGACAAAGGTGTAAATCGTGTTTCTCACAATCCCAAAGAGAGTTTCCTATAATCCCATAAATATAGCAAAATGCAGGTGATCTTGGTTGGCCCACATGGACTGACCATCAAGGAAAGCGATATGAGAACCATGCTTTAAAAAGACAAGAAAAATCCTGCAAAATTCTCACCTTAATTACCATAATCTTTCAAACCAAAATCATTATACTCTAATAATTTATCCTATTTTAGCACTATAGTGTATTTAATATATTTGGATTATCCTTGTGTGAAGATCATAAATGCATACCTAGAATGGAGTAAAATGGAATTGCATATAAGAGGGATGTTCCTGACCATCTGATTCTTCTAGAATGAGTAGTTGCTTTTCAAAATGCTAGAGTTTTTTTCTCAAGCGCTTTCACCTTATCCCTCTAATAGAAGAATTGGAAAGAAAAGAGATTTTGCTCAATTTTAGTCCATTCTTTCATAGGATGCCACAATTCCTCGTCATCTCTATAAGAAAAAGAGTTAAAACTACATTTTTTTTTTCCATAACTCCCATCCATACATAATCAAGGCTTTAAGCAATTTATGACTACTACAACATAATAATAATAATCTCCTTTACCTCCTTCAATAACCCTTTGTTTGGTTGGAGAGAAGTGAGGAGGAAAAAAAAAGAAAGAAAAGAAATTAAATTATTTCTCTTGTTTGGTTTGCAAATAAGAGAAAGAAAAGAAAAGAAATGAAGAGAATTAGAGAGAAATTATATCAATAAATTTTTTTTTTCTATTTTGGAGAGAAATGGTATGGAAAGAAATGGAGAGTTAAAAAAAGTGAGTTATATTAAATTGCTAAAATATCCTATTTTGTCTTCATATATTATGTCTTTCAAAGAGTTAAAAAAGCAAATTTGTATTTAATGAATGTAAATTTTTCTCATCTACAAATAAGAGAATAGAAATTAAACTTCTTTTTTTTTTTTTTTCTCTCATTTAATTTCTCTTCATTTCTCTTATACAATTGGAACACCAAACATAGGGCAAAAGATCAAAAGGATGAAATAATTATATTGCCATCTTATGAAGTATAAAAATAAACCAGTAAACTGAAGAATGAAATAAAAATTAGAACTTGTAAAAGAGAGAGACCAAAGAAACTCTAACGACAAAAGCACCAAACAAAAATCTTAGAAAATTGATAACAAAACGAAAACAATAAAAGATCAGGCAAAAAAAGGTCAAAGGATAAAGATACTAACGACACAAAGATCATAAAGGAGAAAACAAAAATAAAACATGACAGACGGGAAAAAAAAACATAAGAACTCTCCTCTTAATTTCGAGGAGAAAAAACTGATCTCCTAAAAAATAGGGATGACCAATAAAACTAGAAAATCCTAACCCTAGGGTCCAAAACTCACACTTTAGATATAACAATTTTTTGCTCTTTAATAAATTCTTCTATTTTTTAATTATAAGATATATATATATATATATATATATATATATATATATATATATATAGACACACACACACACGTACAAGTAAATTCACTTTAAGAAATTATTTTTTTAGATAATTGTTTAATTTCATAGACATTTTCATGATTGAAACAACGCCTAATTAACGGAGAAAACATTAGGCAATATCATATTCATTTTATATTATTATATGCTTAAAATTTTTTTGACAGGAACGGCCCACCCGATACCCAGAGAAAAATGAAGTGTCTGTCACCACGGGTCCATTGCCATAGTTTTGACAATACAGTGACAAGAAAGTCCAACAGCATAGGTAAGCACTGAAAAGTTAATAGGAGATAGATAGGGGAACATTATTGGAGAGATCTAAATAATGGATGTACCACTAATATCACACATTGGTTCACATTGATGCAAGGGTAGATATGACCATCCGACTCTTCCACCTAGCTAAACTCCTTCCCTTATTAATGTATATTTGTAGTTTTGCTATCATACCCATTTATGGTTTTATTTGTTTAAAGCTAGGAATTTATGAATTTGAGTTAAATTTTAAAAAGTAGTGTCATCTTTAACTATGTTAGATCTAAATCAATTTTAAGGAGAGAAAATTACGTATCATATGCATAACACTATTGTGAAAATCAAATCGGATCGATTAATTAGGTCAATTAAATATCACATTAATAACTAATTTGATTAACTTTAGAATATTTTTGAAATTATTTTTTATTTTTAATTGTTATAAATATATTTTTATTTTTAATTTTTTATCCTTTAAAATAGGTTCAATGATACATTTTAAATTTTATTTATTATTATACAGTTGAATCAAATTAATTAGTTCGATAGATCTGAATACCGATTAATTGATCAGTTCATTTATCGACTAAATTTTAAAAGCACTGATGTGTAATGAACTATTACAAAATGATTGAATATTTTGTTTGCAATGCAATAAATTAAGGTTTAAGCTGTAATATTTTAAAAAGTAGTAATACTATTTGGTTTTGATGGGGGATTGGCATTTGCCTCTCAACTGTCACGCATGATGCAGGTTTAACAAACTTGGATTAGGTTTGAGTTTGTATCCCAAAGGCTTCTTGATTTTATTCACCTAAAAAAGTTATGGGTTTAATGATAAGGTTAGCAGAGTGGGTGAAAGCATATTAGGGTTGTGATGGAAACTTGTATGGAGTCGGTCAATATTAGAGAGACATCAGTTTTGTGGTGTATGTATTTTAGGGTCCACCAAGGACAGGGAGAGTCAATGAGACCATGCAAATGTGAAGCTATTAGTGTGGCCATGGAGGATCTGAACTGCCTACAGCCACATGATGTCCATGTGCCACACTGTTTTGCTTCATATACAAAGGAATAGTGTGTTATGGTATTTCATTTTCAAATTGGAAAGATGACACTATGAGAAAGAATTCCCTTTTGCTAGTATTTATAAAGATATTTTCTTATTAGTAGTACTATATATCTTACAAAATATATAGAGTTAATGATAAGAACATTGGTAGCAGTGAAGTTTGTTTTTATAACCATTAAAAGCAGTAAGTTAACCATTTATTAGTAGTAGTAAGAGTAGTATTCACGCAAGTTAATAGCACATAGGAAAGTAGAAATCCAATGTGCTACTAATTGGTCATACGTAAATTCCTAGTTTATATTATGCCAATGATAAAATAATATAAAGTTTTTATTTTAGTCTAGTAGTGAAGGTGATCAAAATTAATAAGAATTAGCATTAGCAAAGTATGAGAAAAAGGGAATAACTTTTTAATATGTAGCTTGTTGGATGAATTTTCATAAGAAAATGGTCCAATGGAGAAAAGTTGGATTCTCCATGAATAAGTTTGAGGTCTAAATTTTGTTTAATAAAATGAGAAAGTTTATGGGACCCTGAAAGTTATCTCCTACTATATATTTCATTTACTATTATAATGTAAAGTTTATTAAATAATAAGTTAATATCACTTATATATTCGTACTCTATATATCTCCAAAATCTAAAAGTTTTGAATCTTTTTTTTTTTTAAATACTATGAAGAAAAAAAGTTTGACATGAACCCAATTCTCAATAATTACATACTAAACAATATTGTAAAAAAAAATACATAGTAAAAGAAAATCAACCAACTATTTATATAGTGTCGTGTAATGTTGTAGAAAAGTGTGGCAACATTGGCAGCATCTAAAAATATGGGGATCCAAAGATAAGAATTGGCCGCAGCATAAACAATGGATAGAATTACTTCAACTTTTGATTAAAGGGAAGAGTGGAGTGGGAGAAGGATTTGGTGCTCAAGAATATAAGCATAAATTTTTTTAAACATCTAATTATGATTAGGTGGGATCAGGTACTATAAACCCGGAAAAAAAAAAAAAAAACTTATGTTTTTAACCTTCTTCTATATGTCCATTTCCCTGCTCTACAATAATGAAGCGAAAAGACACCAATTAAAATACTACTATCTTTCTATAATTTGTTATCTTTTGGTTTTCTTTTCTCCCATCATCTGCATTCTACTATCCTTTCCCACAACCAAAGACTAAAACCACTTTAACAACTCTCCTATGATATTAAGCCATCCCACCATTAAAATATAGGTTCAATAATCCTCTCCTGCTGCTGTACTCATAAAAGCACCAAAATTCCCACAACTCTTCCGGCAGAGTATTTCTATTGCAGCTTAATAAGGTAAGGACTTATTATATGCCCTTACCTTCTTTAGCTCCATACTTCAGAACCCAGAAAGTTCATCTATATATTTTACCCTTTATCTTACCGAATAGCCTTATCTATCTTTCCATTTGTAACTGCAAGCAGATCTTTTCTGTTGCCTCTGTGTATCTTTCTTGAAGCATCAAAACGCCCCAACTCTAGGTCTTTAAAGAAACCCTCGGTTGCATACAAGAGAAGGCCTTGTACGTTGTTGCTTTACATGTACACAAGTGAAATGAATTCTTTACTTTCTATTTCCTTCGTTGTTCGGTTTGATGTTAAGCGGTCTTGGGGCAATGAAATCTCCAGCCTCTTCGCATAAGTTCGTCATCCAAAAAGGTCTAAAGCAAGTTGCGTAATTAATCAAAAGAGGGTATTCTTGAGCTTGCGAATTTTAGTATAAGAATCAAGATTATTCATATTAGTGATGGTAACTCTTCATCATGGTCCTCATCGGCTACTCCTCGATGCAGACTCAAGTACTAGTACACCACCAGCGGGACCAGAGAATGGGATCAGAACAAGAAGCAACAGCTACACTAATAATGAGGCGAATTTTGACACCAACATGGTCATAATTCTAGCAGCTTTGCTCTGTGCATTAATATGTGCACTTGGACTTAATTCTATAGTTCGTTGCGCTCTAAGGTGCAGCAGAAGGTTGGCGTTTGAGACTCCTGATGAAACTGCAGCTCGTTTAGCAGCAACAGGACTTAAAAAGAGTGCATTGCGACAGATTCCTGTGGTCATATATGGGGCTGCACAGATACATATAATAGCTACAGATTGTGCAATTTGCCTTGGGGAGTTCATAGATGGGGAGAAAGTGAGAGTTTTGCCTAAATGTAGTCATGGTTTTCATGTTAGGTGTATAGATACATGGTTGGGGTCACATTCATCTTGTCCTACTTGCAGACAGTCATTGCTTGAGCAACCTTCAGCAGCAGCAGCAGCAAGTTCTGATGTTGCAGAAGTTGATGGTGGGGTTAGAATAATTCACGGGAATGGACCAGATGTAGCACAAAATGATGTATCTATACCTGCCGAAGAGGTAGGTTGATCTTGCTTGTTCCTTAATTAAAAGGAAAGACTGAAGTTAAGGATTGTTAATTAATTTATTTCCTTTAGTAAGAATACATTTAATTTTTTATTTTTTGAAATGTTTAGTTGGTTGATGTAATTATCAATACATAATAAAATGGAGAAATGTTATGTTGGATGAAACTTCTGTGGAGGAAGCATATGTGAGGCAAAACTTTAGATTGTACATGTTTTTGTGGGCAAGATGAGAAAATGATCCTTAATCAATTAATTAGGAGATTTGGTGTTTGCTTTTAATGTTCATATAATTTTTACTTGAATCTAAGTCGTATAAAATATTTTATTTAAACTCCTAAATAAACATCCAATCTTACTTAATTCATAAATATTATAAAATATTTTATTTAAACTCCTAAATATATATCCAATCAAATTTAATTCAATGATTTATGTATCTCTCGAAACTTAAGTATTTCGAATTCAGCTCTCGACCAATGTAGGATCTTAGCATTATTTTGGGCAAGATAGAGGCTTCTGCTTTTCCACATTATATTGGAAATTCCTGCACATCGGAGCAAACAGACTTTCCTTTGAACATCTGTGGGAACTTCATTTTTTGAAGACTGAACATAGAATTTATACTCAGGCTGGCACGCGCCATACTCGTGGAGTTTCTTAACCAAAAAGAAAAAAAAATAAAATATTAAGTTAAAGGGTTTGGATTCCTTAAATTAATACCGGGGTTAGCAAGAGGAGGCATAATTTGCCCACTCGGTGCATTCTTCAATAAAGTCCACTTGGTCTTGGGACAAAGTGCTTGATATGTTGTCAATTGTCATGCTGAAATCTTTTTCTAGTTCCATTTCAGTTTTCATTTATCTTAAGATGGTTTTGGCTATCTTACAATGTTCTTTTACATTTTTCCAATGCGTTAAATAATATTAGGATTGTTGATAAATTATGTTGCATGAGCATGGATACATTAATATACATATAATTTAACATGAATATATATATATATATATATATATATATATATATATATATATATATATATATATATCATATCATATCATATCATATCATATCGAAAATTTGATATAAAATGCAGTTGCATATTCAGAACAGAAATATTGATACTTCACGATTACTAAGATGACAAGAAAGTGGTATTTCTTTTAATCTTAATATAAATAGTTTATTTTTGACAAGATAGTAGAAGAAAATTTAGTACAACCAATCAAAAATGATTTCTGATATCTTTTTTTTTTCTTAAATTAGAAAAATCTTAAAAGAGTATCCAATATTAAAATATATTCTATTTCCAACAAGAAAAATTAATATTTTCAAACTTGACTTAATCTGGTTAGACTGATAAATATGAAAATGAAGTCTTTAACCGATTCGGGTCAATCTTCAAACTTGAAGTAAAAGAAATTTAGTTCGTCAATCCGATCAAAATTCAATGATTTGATCAATTCCGACTGAGTTGACTTGTACTTATCTTTTGTTTTTTTACTTTTTTAGATTAATTTTTTAGAGATTTCAAAATTATATTTATTAAATTATTATCAATAATAAATATAATAATTATCTTTATTTTATTTTAAATAACTTTATTGTAATTTTATAATATAATTTTTGAATGCTAAAAGTAATAAATTATTATAAGCAATTATCATATATAGCGTTATGAGTTAAGATAATAAATTACTATAGTTAACTGAAAGTGATTTATTAAAAAAGTAATTATACTAATATTGAATTAGTATTATTTGTAATGACCATGTTCATTTGCAAATCATGGTATTTATGTCCAAAATACATATGCATAAATGTTTTATTCATCATACACACACAATCCAATATGTATTTAATGTACATATATGTTAATTATTGTTCAAGGCTAGTGACTATAATTGATTCCTATCTAGATGTATGTACATGAGACTAGGAAAGAGAGAATTGAAATTCAGTCGATGACCCATGGTCCATGTGTCTCAATGCAAAACCTTAAGGATCAAAATGTCCAATCTTATACTTCAGTATCTGAAAAAAAATTTGCGATTTGGTGAATCACGACTCGATGAATAAAAATAATAATCAAATTCTTATGACATAACTAATAATCAAATATCATCAAGATACATTATTGGTTCCATATGCAAGTGTTTGACAAGCCGGTTACAACGTCCTTTTAGTTCCATATGCAAGTGTTCATAACAATGGTATACCAAGTAATCATTAAGAGCATATAATTCTCACTTGACTTGTATTCACATGTAAACAATTCAATACATGTGATAGGACATAATCACATCATAAAATTATCACACATATACACATTAGAATCTAATTATCGTTTTTACTCACCTTTTGATGTAACTAATCTTTACGGTAGGGTTGGTTCTCTCTCTAAAGCTTCCTCAAAGTGTTGATATCCTAAAATTTGATACATACATGGTTATAAGTATGCCAAAATGATTATGAATGCTTGGTATACAACTATAACATGATCCATGCAAATGGGTCTAGTGTTTATGCATGTTTTCCCTTATATGGCAGCCTAAGCTTGCTACACTCTCATAGAAATAATTCTAGATATACTTATCCAAATGACTTGATTCTTTTTTCCAAATAAACTAGACACATAATCATACAACATATTCAAATTTCAGGCCAATATAAGATGCACAGAAAAAGGGGTGAATTTTTGAATTTTGCTCTGTTTCAATGTCATCTCAGTTTGAGTAGGCCTTACAATCTTGGGTATATCTCAAATTGTACAAATCAAATTGCAAAACTAATTTACCAAAGTTATTGTCCAATTCAGTCTATAAAATCACCAAAACAAATGACCAATCTCAGGGTGAGCAGATTTTCAATATGGTGATAATCAATCATAATGAAGGGACAAATCTTAACAACCATACAAAATTTGGCAACAATATTTTACAGTCATGTAGATAATATATGAATATACAACTTTCAAATTTAACACATTAACAAATTTCTACTCTATGGCTATCAAATTCTTGGAAAATAGAATTAAAAGACTGTGAGGTTTCATCCGGGTACAGAGTCAGTCACAATCAATGAGTCATATCTCTTTCCACACAACAAATCAATCCAAACTTCTTTACTGGTGTTTAGAGGGGATATAACCCTACAAATTTTATGTTTTAAACTTTGTCAAAATCAGAATTTAAGGCCATCAAAATATAAGAAAGCAGAAAGACTGAGGTGATTTCAATTGGTTGTGAATCAGCCCTAATGAAGGAGTCATAACTCCTCACACACACCAAATCAACCAAAACTGTTTCATATGCATTTAGATGAGACATAAGGCTACAACTTTCATATTTTGCACTTTCTCTAATTCCTCTTCTAGGGTTATGAAATCATGGATACAAAATTCTGCTCTAACAACAAAATCAACACAATGAACTCTTGTTCTTTTGAATTTCAAATTCCATCCAAGAGTTCTACCTCAAATACTCCATAATTCTCACTAACCATGCATGATTAACATGTCATGAGAGTTAATTTCATTTGAGAAGAAGATAAATTAACTTACCTATTGTCCCAGAACCATAAAACCTTAGGCTTGCTCCTTAGGCAGTTCACTCTTCTCCCTCATCATCATCATCGTCTTCTTCTTCTTCTTCTTTCCTTTCTTTCCTCCTTAGCTTTCTTTTTCTTCTGTTGTACCTCATATCTAAGCTCTGTATTCCGATCCTAAAGGGTCAAAAATTCCATTTGTAAACCTATTTTAACAAGACAAAGTCATGGTGTTGCATTTCTATTGGTTGAAAGTTCACTTTCCTCTTTTAGTCTCTTTTCTTCACTCCTTAAGCACCTCCATCCATCTCTAATTTTTAGATGCTCTTTATACTTTAAAATAAACTCTATAACACCATTATTTATGATGCTATAACATGCACATAATATAAAATAATCTGTCATGCAACTATACAAACATTACATATATGTTCAAGTGTCCAAATGCAATAGTACATGTGTCATCGTCATGCTTATCCAATTCACATATTTAAATGATTATTTATCCAATGCATATGTTCATATGAGATTTCATATCATTTATGCAATGAATATGTTCATGTGATAATACCAATGAATGTGGATGGGTATGTTACATTATTTTAATTATTTTATAATGTAATGTAGTAAAATAATATTTATGATTTTTTTGAATAATTAAATATTTATTTCATGTTTTATCATTATTATATATGGATAAAAATTTTTATTTATAAAATATTTCATATTTATTGTTAAATTCATATATGCATATAGTACATATATTTTTAATATAATATATAATATTAAATTACTAATTAAACTAAACTCTTGTTTGATTTCGAAGTAATTCTCAATTTGACTTCTAACTTGCAATCTCTCACCGTATCGATTGAGTAAAAAATCAATTGATTTTTAAAACATTGAGAAAAACACAAAAAAAAAAAAAAAAATTAATTTTGATGGAGCACTAAACCATGCAAATTAATACTGTGCCAAAGTTGAAAGTTGTGTGCTAAACTTACATTAACCACTAATAAAGGTTATAAATACTTCAAATCAGATTGATAGATTTGGGTCAGATTGAGTTACATTTTTTTTTTTTATGAGTTTTGGTTTGGTTCATTTTAAATGATAAGTGAATCAAATCATCGAATTAATATATATAGTAAAATTCAGATTATTTTTAAAATTTTGAAATAAATTAAATTACTCTTAATTTTAATTTTAGTCTAATTTTTAAATATTTTTAATAATTTAAATTTGAATATATTTGAATTTAATTAGGGTTAAATCAACTTAAATTAATCTATAAATAGAATTAATACTAAATCAAATTTAACTTAAAAATTTTTATATCATTTAAATCGTTTTAAATTTCTTTTCAAATTCAATTTAATAAGTTGAGATAAAGTTTTCGGATGAGATGAGCCACTTTTAACCACTAAGAATTATTTCCGACACAAAATATTGGAAATGATAAGCCATAAGTTGAAACTTTAAAGTAATGGTCTTGGTTCACATGAGAGCATGCCATAACTTGAGATTGCAATTATTTTGGCTTCTACTTTTAATAGAATTTATATACTATTTCTTTACTGTTTCTTGGTTTTGTACATAACATGTATAAATTAAAAAGAAAACAAGCAAATGTATATTTCTCAAGCACTTCATAAGATAAATACTCTTCTTTTTTTTTTTTTTTTTAACTCCTGTTTGATTTGATAGGCATTATGGGGGTAGAAGCATATGGAACACAAGGAATCATGATTTTTAGCTTAAAGAATGGAATCTCCAACTGATTTCTTTGCTTTCTTCTCTTCCTTTGTATTTTTGATAAAATCTTTGGTGGGTCTGTCTAGTAGGTCCACAATTAGGAAAATCCATTAATTTCATTATCTCTACACAATTGTCTAATTGGTAATGAGCACATCTCCATTGTGATTAAGACTTGATATGTAGCACCATTCATCATTGGACCACTCCTTTTATGCCTCATTCATCAATGTCCACTCTTGAGATTTTTTTTTTCTTGATTTGTAAGAATATAATAATTTCTTTCCATTCATTAATTGAGTTGTAGAAAAAAAAAATTATGTACTAAATCTTGTGATATTTTGTTTACCACTTGAAATTTTTTGCTATTAGGACTATGCCTATATGTACGAGGATATTATTATGTACCTCTAGGACTATGCCTATATGTACAAGGATATTATTATGTACCTCTAGTACTAACACCCAAATGTGTTAGAAAGTTGCCATATATGATAGTGAGATCTTATACTGACAAAGCTCTTTTTATGGGTTATGCAAGGGCACCCTTACGTCCAACTTCAAACCTTTTTTTTTTTTTTTTTTTTGTTCTCTTTTACTTTTCAAACACTTTCACAAGTGGAGGATTCTATTGTGTTATTTTATTTTATGTTTTTTATTCAAGGAGTGGAGGATGATTCCTTCACTTTGATAATAGTATATTCCCTTTTTGTTTATTAGGATCCAATATAATTAGGGGACAAAATGAATTTACCTGCAAATTTGACAATTGTCAGTAAGTTGGGTGCGAATTATTGCTTCAAATTGATTACTGATTTATATATAGTTTATCTATAAAATATTAAAAAAATTATCTATGAAAATTTTTTATAAATAAATAAACAAAATATGAAATAATATCAATGAAATTAATTTTTTCAGTAATAATTAAATTTTTATTTTTGTCTTATTTACCTAGAGAATAAAATTAGTAGGTAATTTGAGAATTAATTACCTACAGAATGTAATTCATATATAAATTTATAGAGAATTATTAACATTTATAGAACTATTAAATATTTATATAAAGTATTGAAAAATTTATTGGCTGATGTATTTTGATTGACAAATAATTAATGGAAATTTTGAAAAAAAAAACACCAATGGGTTGGTATCCATTGATAAAAATTTGAGAAAATTGAGAGTTTAGTGCAATAAATTGCCTACAAAATAAATTTCTATGGTAATTTCACTGCTCATTCTTGACAAAATAATTTCTATCTATAAATAATTAATGAAATTTTTAAAAAATATATATAGACGAATTTGTATTCATTGATAAAAATGTGAAGAAAATTAGGACCTTATATCAATAAATTGCTTACGGAATGAACTACGTAATTTTGCTACTCATTACTGATGTCGAATTATAAATATGTTGCCAGTGGAGTAATTTCCATAATTGAAGTGGAAGTGAAATTTTTTGGTTTGCCAATAGATTTAATTCTGTTAATAAGTTTTAATGTTTACCAACGGAATTGAATTTGTCGATAACCACAAAAATAAAGTTGGGCCACATTTCTTCCTTCTCTGAATTTATCCTTTCGTTTTTGTAGCAGACCTAGTGCCAAAATCAAGCTACATCGGATAAAAAAGCGAGTTGCGTTGTCTCACCATCTCGGATGCTGGATCTAGCTCGTACACTGTTAGAGTATCTCTAACAGTGCTCTTTTATTCTAAAATGTATCTTTTGCACAATAAATAAGTATCTTAAAAGATTTTAAGTATAAAAAGTGAAAAAAATTCCGATTCTGATGATGATTTTGAGATGACAATATCTACTATGTTATTCAATAAAATAAGAAGTACAACATTACATCGTGGTTCAGTTTATGGTCATACATATATATGGCGTGATAGAGTTCAAGGTCATCACAAGCTTTTTAATGATTATTTTGGAGAAAATCATGTGTATTCCCCAAATTTATTTCGAAGGAGTCAACCTCTTTTGCTTCGAACTCAATCTGCTGTAGAAGCTCATGACCCATATCCTGTTCAAAAAATAAAACGTTATTGGATTTATTGGTTTGTCTTCTCTCCAAAAAATTACAGCTGCAATAAGGATGCTCGCATATGGAGTTTCAGCAGATTATGTTGATGAATATGTAAGGATTGGTGAAAGCACAACCATTGAAAGTCTGAAAAGATTTGTTAAAAAGATTATTTCAATTTTTTCAGAGAAGTACACGAGATCTCCAAATAAACTTAATATTGCCAGATTGTTAAAGGAAGGTGACATCCGTGGATTTCCTGGAATGTTAGGAAGCATCAATTGTATTCACTGGAAATGAAAAAAATTGCCCAGTTGCTTAGAAAGGGATGTATGTTGGTCATGTTCGTGAACCAATATAATTCTTGAATGATCTTTGGATATGGCATGCATTCTTTAGATTACTTGGATCATACAATGACATAAATGTTTCAGAGAGATCTTTTTTGTTTACAGATCTTGCTGAAGGATGTGCTCCACCAGCCAACTACTCAACCAATGGTCATGGCTATACCATGGGATACTACCTTGCTCATGGTATATATCCTCCATGGTCAACATTTGTGAAAACAATTCCATTACCCAAAAGTAATAAACACAAACAATTTGTGCAGCTCAAGAGTCAGAAAGAAAAGATGTAGAATGGGCATTCGGGGTATTACAAGCATAATTTGCCACCAGCACGTTTTTGGCACCATGAAACTCTAGAAGACATTATGAACGCTTGCATTATATTGCACAATGTGATTGTTAAAGATGAAAGACATGTTAAAAATTTAGATTTTAACTATGATATAGTTGGTGTCACTCCAAACATATCAGTTTCACATAAGTATACAACAAAGCGTATGGTATTTATTTAATGTCATCATCGCATAGGGATAGAGACATTCATTCTCAACTGCAGCAAGATCTTATCGAGCACATACGGAAAATAAATGGGAGTCATGTGTAAACCAACAATAAGCTCAGTTTGTTATTTCTTTTGTAGATTTATAATCTTTTTTTAGGTCACCTGGTATAACTTAATTTACATGTGGGTTTAGATTTTAATTTACATCGATGTTAAATTTTCTTTATTCACATGATATAGATATCAATTGAAGGATATATACATTATTAAGGTTCCTCTGAAATTTTAGTTTAGATTCAAATGATAAAGGGAATGAACCCTTTGAGAACAGAGTTAGTGATTTGATTGCATTTCAATAAATTTTATGGATCGAACAACTTGTGGTTACTTCCAAGATTCCTTTGGTTGGATTGTTGTTTTTTTATATTCATACAATTCTATCAGATGGGGAATATGCGGCAATTCAGATCGAACTTTTATTTTTTCATCTAGAGATTACAACTAACAAGATTGAACCATCACTTAGGTGCTTGTTATTTTGGTTTATTAGAACTTTATGTTGGTATCACTCTGAAATTTTATCTCAAAGATATATGATATATACTCTAGATTTTTTTATGTGATGAACTTTATATCTTGAATGGCCAATGGTATGTATTCATTATATTGTGCACAACTTTTTATACAACTGAGGTAATCTTATCAACTCTTGGATTACTATCTTTATTTAGTATTAGTTAATTTGTATTATGAACTCTTAGATTAGATAGCTAATCAAACATGGAACTGTGAACGAGTAAATTTCTCCATCAAGAAGAAGCAGTTGTTTGGGTCATAGCCATCATCAGTTTGGTGTCTTCTGTTAGAATTTTTGTGGGTTAATATTAAGTATGAGTTTGTTTTAATTATTTATAAAACGGACTGAATAATATAATTTATTGATTAGTGGGTAACCTCAATTTAAAATAGTAATAAAATGAGTTATGGGCTTGTGACACCTTTAGTGGGCCGATATGGAAGATAGTCAGTATAGACATATTTTAACATGGATCTGTGATTGGTGGGCCTGTTAAAATCTATTATAAATAGGCTAAGTCTCATCTCCTACCTTCATAATCCTAACGCTAGTTGCTACGTCCATTGTAGCAGTCTTGTGAGAAGGTTAAGGAGAGGAAGACGTATCTTTCGTTTTCAACCCTTCTGACCTATTATCTCAGTGTTTAATTTTGAGTGGTCGCAATTATGACACATAACAATTTCAGAACCACTGCACAAACAAGTACGCAACTTGTTTCTGCTTAACTTTGAATGATGTTCTAAATTCATTTACTAGATCCTAAATTATTACATGTAGTATCAGAGCTTGCAGATTATACATGATTTAGAATCCTAAATATTTTGTATTATTAATTAAAAAAAAAAAGAAATTGGTCGGAGTGAGGGCATTCCACCATAGTGAATTACGTTTGATATATTTAATTTGATTATACCATCATAAACTATTCCTTTAGCTCAGACAATTGGTGACCGCATTAATCGCATGAGAGGTCGTGGGTTTGAAACCCGCGTTGGCTAAACTTCTCCTTTTTTTGGCCATTTTTTCTTGTTCTGCAATTCTTTCACAACTCAATAAACAAAGAATTTTTTTTTTTTTTATTTCCAAACCTAAAGCGTAAACAGGGTTTCCTAGTGCCTTAAGAATAACGTAGGAGTCCTTCCTCAAGCCTGTCTTGAGCTTTCAAAGTCAAGTCGGTGATTATGTCATTAGTGGTTTCTTCATTTGATAACTCCTCTATTCATATAACTTTGTTCATTCAGGCTAGTTGTTTTAGTCTGCGCTTCTTCAAAATACCTATAGCAACATCTTCCCCTCCCACCATTCACTTCCAGATTCCCCTCCTATCAAAATAAGCTTTTCACTAACAAAACTTCTCCCTAGATGCCCATTCTATCAGACTTGTAATCCCTTTGACAAGATCATCAACCCTGTGCAATCATTTAAAGTGATGTGTCTTTCTAACATTTATGCCCCGTGACCCATTATCTCGGGCTTCTTTTAGCCTCAAGCCCCATCACCTGTCCTAGCCCATATTCCACTCAATTGTGTTTTCCTTATCATTAGGTTGAGCTAATTGGATTAGGCCTCCTTCGGATATCCCTAGCATTCCCTCATTCGTTCCATAAGGCTTAAATGGGCCCGAGTCAAACACCATGTCCACTAACGAATCTAGTCATGGGCCATCAGTGGATTACTTATGGATATTAAGGGGAATGGTTTGAAAAGGCCGGTGGGAATACATTGGAATTAATGCATGACACATTGGATTGTGTGATGATCAATTCAAAATGTGTAAAGGGTTTGGATGGGTCAAGCGTAAATGTGTGCTTTGATAATAAAGTACATGAGACTTTGGTCGAGGTTGGGTGTAATCATGGTGAGCTTGAAGACAAAAATGGAGCTTTTCCAATGGGCATTAATGTCAATGATTATTAATATATATAAATATTTAGGTGATTTATATATATATAGTTAATTGTCAGTTTATTATTTAGTGATATTAATTTTGTGATAAAATTAAATAAATAAATAATAAATATTTGTTTTACACATATATAAAATAATCATGTGTTTAAAATTAAGGTATATTGTGTTTGATACCTTGTATATTTTTGAAATATATATCTGTGTTTGGTATGTATTTTAATTGAATTTTTATAAATCTCTAATTAAAAATAATTTTATGGGTTGATATGGGTGTTATCGCCAAAGTGGGACATCTATTGATATTCGTAGAGTTATTTTTAATTTTTGCCAAGAGATAATTTTGAATTAATGTATATAATAACTTGTCCAAAGGAGGTTACTAGATATATTGATTTTGGGAGTGCTTGTTGGAATGATGCTATTTGTGCTTAGAATTGTATTAGTCTAAAGAGTATGTGTGCCCAAAGGGGATAGATTTTTCGAAACTGGTGTGAACTCGATTGTGTGCTTCATAACTAGAAATTATATTGCATGTGCATGTTCTGCCCAAAGGGGAATATGTAATGATACCAGAATTTTCTAGATTGTGTAAATTATAACTTTAATTTTGTATATAGCCCAATTTTAATACATACTTTTGTTTTGTCTCAAATAGTCTCCTTTAGTCTTAACAATAGCATTGTGACTGTTGAACTTTAGACTAGTACAAACTTTAAGAGCTGGAAAGAGGACATTCAGTTTGTTTTAGGAATGAGTGAAATAGATTATGTTCATTATGCTGATGAGTCTGCTAAACCCACCCGTGAAAGCAAATATCGAGGAAAAGTAATTGCACGCCAAGTGGGAGAGATCTAATTGTCTTACTCTTATGACCATAAGGAAAACTATTCCTAAATACTTTAGGAGTAGTTTACCCACTGATGTTACTGTTAAAGTTTTTATTGTTGTTGTAAAAGATAGGTACTTCGTATCTGATAAGGCTGTGGCTGAGACCCTAATGAGTCAGTTAATTTGTATGAGATATAATCATAGTGAAAATGTGAGGGATTACATTCTAAATATGGTTCATCTTCAAAATAAACTTAGAGGTCTTAAGCTTGAAATTTATGATGAATTTATTGTTCACCAAACTTTAAACACTTTACCTCCTGAATTCAGCCAAATTAAGATTGTCTATAACACCCAAAACACTACCTGAACCATTAATGACCTTATAACCAAATGTGATGTTGAGGAAAAGAAAATTAGGAAAGAAAAGGCTAAGTTGTCATGCTAGTGACATAACTTAGGGTTGATCCTAAAAAGGATAAGGATAAGTTTAAACCTAATTATTATGCTCTTAAGAAGAATTAGAATTTTAAATGGCAAGGTAGGAGTCAGACCAAGAAGGGAGATGATTTTGGAATTGTCCACAAGAGTAAGGTAAAATGTTTCTTTTGTCATAAAGAAGGTCATAAAGGAAAAGATTGTCATCAATTCACAGTTTGGCTAAAAAAGAAGGAAGAATAAGGGATTCATAAGCAAATGAAAGCCAAGTGAAAGGGAGTCCAAGCTTAGAGTTGGAAATAATTTAGAGATAGATGTCAAACAAATAGGAGTAGTTATGTTAATATTAGAATCTAGATTTTGTCTAGTTCTAGAGAACACCTTTTATGTTTCATCTTTTATGAGAAACTTGATTTATGTTTCTATTTTAGATAAAATTGGTTATCATTTTGTTATTGGTAATGGAAGAGCTAATGTTGTGACCAAAAGATCCTTAATTAAAGAAAAATCATTTTCATTATGGCACAAACGTTTAGGTCATATATCTAGAGAAAGAAATGGAAGACTAGTAAAAGATGACATTCTTTCTTCTCTTAATTTGAAGATCTAGATGTTTGTGTGAATTGTGTAAAGGGTAAATTGACTAAGAATAAAAAGAAATGTGCTAATAGAAGTTCAAATCTTCTGGATATTATCCATACTGATATTAGTAGACCTTATTCACCAACTATTTGTGGCAATAAATATTTCATTACCTTCATTGATGATTTTTCACGTTATGGTTGTTTATAGTTGATAAAGGAGAAATTTAATGTCATTGAGATGTTCAAAATTTTCAAAACTAAGAAGGATTCTAAAGAAAAGGTTGATAAATTTAAAGTCAGATGGTTGCTAAGGGGTTTACACAATGTGAGGGTATTGATTATAATGAGATTTTTTTCTCATGTTTCCTCTAAAGATTCCTTTAGAATAATTATGGTCTTAGTTGCTCATTTTAATTTAGAGTTGCATCAAATGGATGTCAAAATGACATTCTTAAATGGTGATTTGGCTGAAGAAGTTTACATGGTGTAACCCGAGTTGATTTCACAGAGAACAAGATAGATCAGTGTATTTACCATAAGATCAGTGAGAGTAAATTTATATTTTTGGTTCTTTATGTTGATATTTTGTTGGCTAATAATGACATGGGGATGATTTGAGAAACTAAACAGTTACTGTCTAGGACTTTTGATATAAAAGATCTTAGAGAGACATCTTTTGTCTTAGGTATTGACATTCATCATGATCGATCTCGTCATTTATTAGGTCTATCTCAAATGGCCTATATTGATCGTGTGCTTAGTAGATTCAATATGAAATCTTGCAAAGGTGGTGATACTCCTGTGGTGAAAGGAGATAAATTTAGTAAGTAGCAGTATCCTAAAAGTGATATATAGAAACAAACCATGAATAACATTCCTTATGCAAGTGTAGTTGGCAGCTTAATATATGTCCAGGTGTGTACAAGACCAGATATTGCATACGTTGTTGGTGTTCTTGGTCGATATTTTTCTAATCCTGGATGGGATCATTGAGTAGATGCTAAGAAGGTAGTGAGATACTTGCAAAAGACAAATGATTATATGTTGGTTTATAGGCGAGTGGATAATCTTGAAGTAGTGGGGTATTCAGACTCTAATTTTGCAGGCTGTCAAGATGATATGAAGTCCACTTTGGGTTATATTTTTGTGCTTGCTGGTGGTGTTGTTTCATGGAAAAGTGTTAAATAAACACTTACAGCTTTTTCTACTTTGCAAGTTGAGTTTGTTGTTTGTTATGGTGCTAATACACAAGCTATATGGTTGAAGAATTTTATTTTTGGTTTGTTTGTGGTTGATTCTATTGCTATGCCACTTTGAATCTATTGTGATAATAATATTGTTGTGTTCTTCTCTAAGAACAATAAAAGTTCGAGTGGTTCTAAGCATATGGAGATTAAATATCTTACAGTCAGAGACTTAGTAAAGAAAGGAGACATTGAGATTCAGTACGTTAGTACTGATTTGATGTTAGCTGATCCTCGAACCAAAGGACTCAGACCCATAATTTTCAAGAAACATGTTTGTGATATGGGTGTTGTGGAGTCTTTTGATGTGTTTGGTTAGTGGGAGTTTTGTACTTATAATTGAACATCTAAGTTAAATAATTTTGCTACATTGCTTATTCATATATATTTATTTATATGAGTTATGTACTTTGTGGTTGTTTGTTATGCGTATGTGCATATTCTATATAAATAACATGCTATGAGTTATGTGTGATGTGCTTAAGATTAGTGTGATTACCTTAAGCTATGTTAGTTTTCAATTGTATTTCTAGAAACAAAGGCTAAGATATATATTGTGTGTGTTTTCAAAATGGAAATAAAAGCCTTATTGTGAAGCCTTATGAATTTCTCTTGCTCATTTGAGCATGTGTGAGAGAGAAATATTTGGAGGGCTGACGAAGAAAATAGTGTATTGATCACATGTAAGTGCTATTTTCTTGATACTCTGCCATATCGGAATTCAAGTAGGTTAAGTTGTCAATATTTGTGACTATGGATTGGTACTATGTCAATAGGGGCATAATTACTATAATGATCTGATATTGATAATTTGATGTGGACAAAATTATATTTAAGGTATCATTTTATCAATAAACTATATGTTTTCTAAAATTTTGTGGTCACATTTGAGTTTAAAGTATTCAATCAAAAAGTCGTTTTCAAAATATTCTCTTTAATAAAATATAAAAACGTCATAATTAATATTACTCAAGTGAGAGAATGTTAGAATTTTTGTGGGATAATATTAATTATGGATTTATTTTAATTATTTATGAAAGAAACTGAATAATATAGTCTATTGATTAGTAGGTAAGCCAAATTAAAATAGTGATCAAATGAGTTATGGACTTGTGACACCTTTAGTGGGCCGATATGGAAAACGGTCAGTGTATACCTATTTTAATATGAACCTGTGATGGGTGGGCCTATTAAAATCTATTATAAATAGGTTAAGTCTCATCTTCTACCTTCATAACCCTAACCCTAGTTGTTGCCCATTGTAGTTGTCTTGTGATAAGGTCAATGAGAGGAAAACCTAGATTTCGTTTTCAACCCTTCTGACTTATTATCTCAGTGTTCAATTTTTAGTGGCAGCAATTATGATACAGAATAATTTCGGAACTACCGCACAAATAGGCGCAAATAGGTACGCAACTTGTTTTTGTTTAACTTTGAATGATATTCTAAATTCATGTACTAAATCCTAAATTATTACATCTTCTTCATTTTTCCTCTTCCGCTTCATGTTAACACGAGGAGAAAGGTTCATCTTCAAATCCAACTTCATGTTTCCTCTTCCACTCATTTCAATCTGATGATATATATATATATATATATATGCCTTTTATTGCCTATAATCTGCGGTCGTCTTGCATGTGCTTATTTGTACATACTATAATTAACAAATTTGGTTAAAAAGATTGAAGTAGATGACTGTACACCCCCTCAACCACCAAAAAGATCAGGTACGGTTTTGGCGGTAGTTGTTGATATCGACCTGCAGTTAGCTATACATGGTTTAAAGATTTACCTATATCATATTTTATTCCCATTTGGTTCTAGCAATACTAATTAAATCAAAGGACTTAGGTGTTATACTATAGTCTAAATATCAAACTATAACTTCCATTCATATTAAAAGAGATTTGAATGTTGACTTTTTTTATTAAGGAGTGATAAGAACTTGGCTTGTGAAGAAAAATCCATCACACAGTTTGGTTTGTGTGACTGATGAACTTGGGAAATTCTTGACCATCTTTGATACAATTAAGAATACTCAACAATGATTAAGTGTCACTTTTTTGCAACAACTTAACTATTGGAATATCACAATTACCACATGCACATAACACAATATCACATAGGCACGTATGAACTAAACATGAAAAGAAGTAACAATATGAATCCATAAAGATTCATGTTAAATAGCTTTAATGTTTTGAAAAGAAGCAACAATATGAACTAAACATGAATCCTCTATGGAGTCAAGTATTGTTGTTACAGAACAATAGCAACAATATTTGGGTTGTCACAAAACAACATCAACGCCAAAATTATAATCAAGTCTGTGCAGCCAACAAAGCTAACCAAAAAATAAATGACAGACCACAACCTAACTAATGAACAAAACTTGCAATAGTAGCACCAAAGCAGCTAGTAGAACTTGGAACATTTCTTTCCTTAGGCAAAATATATATTAGACGGTGAACCAGCAATGTAAACTTCATCTGAAAAAATAGCATTATCCATTCATAGACCAATAAAATCTAGTGATGTTTTGATCTCCTCTCAAGAATTTCTTTCTGGATTTGAATATAAAAATTTGCAAGCATTTTAGGCATCCCAACAGTATATATAGCCATTATCCTTTCATCGTCCTTTTATTCTAATTGAAGCTTTTCATTCTCATAGGCAAGCCTCTCTTGACCTTGTTGTAATCGAAGCTTTTCATGCTCCTATGCCCTTTCAAAGAATTCCAATTTCTTCTCATTGAATTGTTTTTTTTTCCTCTCTCATTTCTTGTAATATGTTCACATATGAACTTGAGTTACTTTCCATATCTTTGCCTTTCTTTTTTTCTTTTTTTTTTTTTTTTTTTTTTTGCAGCTTTACTTCCAAGTGGTCTCTCCAAGTCCACAAAGTTAGAGCTTTCAATATTTTAATCTCCAAGATTCACTTGAGTCTCTGAAGTAGGACGATGAAAAATAGTACTTCTGTTCTTATTTTTCACTTTTTTTTCTTTTGGTAATCTTCTAACCATTTCGGCTGAAGTGTCAACATATTCAAGCAATGTTCAAATCAGAACTTACCTTTATTTAGCTCTTGGTACAAGAGTTTTGCACTAGCAATCTAGAAAGGAAAAAAAAAATACAAACTAAAAATGGTGAAATAATATAAATAGATTTCTGGAATATAAAATGATAAATATCTTGTCTTGTTCCTTGACACCACTTTGATTTCTATATTCAATTTGAGCATAGTATCTACAAAATTTGTTTGCAGCTAATTGAATTGTTGACTAATAATTCGTCAAAGAAACCTGACTTCGTTTAGAATTACAAGTTTCTTATTTGTGAAAGTATTCCCACAATCGTGTCCAATATGCTTTGTGTTTTTGTTCTTTTCCTTGCACAACATCTAAACTGATATTAAGCCATGCTGATACAATGAGAAGAGCTTGTCTACAGTAAAGTTGCCCGCCGGTGACTTTTTAGTGTTGGATTCAACTGAAGGAGATGAAAATTGAGGATTTGTGAAAATGGAAATATCATCAAAGTTTGGAACTTGGGTTGAAAATTGAGGATTTCCAAAAGAATCATGTTGCAAGTTTCCATCACTATTAGCTTGAGAATCCATGTTGTGAAGAAAAGAAAATAGAGCATGAATAAATACAGAGATATATTGAAAGCAAATGATCATTTGAAACCAGATGGTTGTATTGGGAAGAAAGAGAAAAAATTTTTGAATAAATAAAGCAAAAATAAATAGATACAAATTAGAACATTGAAATATTTTAGTAATACTTAGAATGGAAAGTGAAGTTTAACTTTTTACATGCAAATCAACTCTCTACTCTAAAATATTTTTTTAAAAAAATAAAGAATGTATTGGAAATCATTTTTTTTGAATTGGCTCTTTAAAATAAAAAATTTTGCTCAAATGAAGAGTATATTGGAGATAGTCTTAATTAGCCCGAAACAAGCAACCTGACACCACATCTACCACCAGCTGTTGTGTTGCCTATGTCACTCAAGTTGCTACCTTGCTAGCATAGTTGTCAAATTGAGATTCGAATCAAGAATTGAAATTATTTTTTTGGGAATCAAGAATCAAATCGAATTGAATTGTAAGATTCGATTTAAGTTCCAAATATTGATAAAAAAAATAATATATATTTCATAATCTTTGAGATGTAGTATATTTAAAAAAAACTGAAAGTTTAAAATCTAAAAAAATTCTACTCTTAATAAACTAATTCATAAAGTCATCATCAAGGCAATCACTATCTTAATGACTATTTTTATTTTCCAATATAACCAAATCTTCTTGCTCTCCTTCTTCTTCATTTAATTCACTGCCACTAAATATGTCTAAATTTTCAATTATCTCGTCTTCAATAACTTGCATGTGAGTCTCTCCAACTATATGTCTAATTTTATAAAAGAAAAGAGAACAAGAGTGGTGAAAGGACAACTTACTTGAATCAAGTTTTTCTTCTATTTGTCCATTACAGGTTTTTCCTCTCTTTCTCTAATTCTTAAAAAATGATTAATTGTTATGAAATAAACAATATATAGATAAAATGATTAAAAATGTAATTTTAAAGTTATTGACATGAAATTTTTAATTAATCAGTTGATGTGTGGAAAATTTATATATGGATTAATTTATTTAGGTTTAATGTGTAATTCTAGATTTGATTTTATAATGTGTTATGAAAATATAATATTTTTTGAGTTAATATATGTTAAATATTGTCTAAAATAGTTAAATTTTGTTTTTATTTCAAAAGAACAACATTAATTATCAAATAGTGTTTTGTCAATATTTCAAATTATATGTTATAATAATTGATTTGATTATGTGTGATATATAAATTATTAAATTACATGTTATAATATTTAATTTAATGATGTGATTTAGGCGGGGAGGATGATATATAAATAGTGGCTATGGGAGAGTAAATAAAAGAAAAAAAAAATACTGGTAGATGGAAAAGTTTGGATTTTAGTGATACAATAGAAAGAAATATATCATAATAATATATGTTGTGGTTTGTAATTTTTTTTTTTTTTTCTATTAGGTTACGGTTAGCTTTTTGTTATGATTTTTATTACATTTTTATTTTGTTAGTAAAAATAATAATATATTTTGAGTTTGTTTTATTTAATTTTTTAATAACATATTTATATATTTCATGAAATTATATTGTTAATTATGTTTGATTACTTAAGTTAATTAAATTAGGTCAATATTAATTAAATTAATTAGCATATTTTTTTGATAATGTTAGGTAGATGTAAATATATTATTAAATAGGTATAGTTTACTGAATTAAATAATGAAAACCAATTAGGTTTTTTTTTTTATGATATAATGTATAATTTGCTAATGTTGATATGTACAAATCATATTTTGAAATAGAATTTTAAGAAGTATAAAAGTAAATCAGTACTATTTATGCATGCTACATTTATATTTTTATTACAGTATTAGTTATTTATGTATATATTACTTACTTAATATTATCCACTAAAATTATAGAATTAACAATATATTTGAATACACTGAAGTATGGATAGTTTCAAAGTTTTTTTTTTTATTTAGAGACGTGATATTCGTAGTTGTAGTATAGGAAGATATTATTGAAGTATTTTTACATTGTGATTAAATATTGTGTGTATGATATAAAAGTGTTATTTTGAAGGGGGAACATAATATATCTAATTATGATATGAGAAACTATTTTTTAAAAGTATTTGTGTTGTTATTAAATTGTTTATATATTATTGAAGTAATATTAAATTGTGGTACAATAACCTATTCTAGCAGTATTTTGTTGTGTTCTTATTGTTTGGATGTTTTGAGATGGATTTGTTGTTTATCTTCATTTATATTTTTTTACTTAGATTTAATTACTGTGGTTAAATTTTGAGAAGCTATTGTATTCAAATCTCATAAAGAGGTTGAACGCATATTTGATTAAGTTAGTATTTAAATTAACTTTAAAATTTCATTCAAAAAGCTTTTCAAAATAATACTGAGAATTTACTAAATTGTCTTAGAGATTTATAAAAGCATTTATGAATGTAAATTCGATAATTGCTCATTTAACCATCTGTTATGTAGAATTTCGACATCATATACATATTAAAATAGGTACACATTTATGTAATGAGTCTGAATATCGTATGAATTTACACCTATTTCATATGTTACACACTTAGAGAATTGCAGGGACAATCCCCCGAAATTTCTACAAATGTATGGATAAAAGGTGTCCATTAATGTCATGTATTATATAATCTGCACATAAAATATAAACATGTTATCTCGGTAACGGCTCAAATTGCCCGGGGGTGATTTCGTAGTTTCAATCATTTTGGGGGCAATTTTGGTTTTCTGTGTTTAATTGCAGGAGTATAGCTGTCTATAAGGCTGAGTAAAATGGTTGCATCGGCTTTGGCTTTTGCCGTACGCATGAGGAAAACGACGTCGTTTTTCTAGGGTTAACCTTGTAATTACGTGCAGCACCATACGTCAACATTTGTAACCTGTCGAGCTTTTAATGACGTTACTACCCTTCGGGATATTCATCACCAGTACGTTAAAAGGCATCATTTTAAGGGGGGTAGGAGTGTCTTTTCGAAGAGCAGGGCACAGTGCCATCATCTTTGTATGAATAGACGTACTTGCCCTTCATTTATTTTGTTTTATTCTTTAAAATTGCGCAAAAGTGAATTAAACATTGTGTAAAAAGAAATCTTTCAAGATTTTTTTAATATAAATAATTTTATTTAAATTTTCTGTACAAATAAATTAAGTAAAAAAAATTCATTAGATCCAATTTTCCAAAATAATTTCACTAATTAAAGGTAATTATATATTAGAAATTATTATATTTATTTTTGTTGCCTAAAATTACTTATATATGAGGATGTAGAGTTGATCTTTGATATGGTTGGAAAGAAAATTATATTTATATAATTATGAGAATAAATTCACTTCAATATTTGTAATATAAAATTCTTGCTCTAAAATTTTTTGCTGGAAAGTATCAATTAAATCGAATTAAACTGTGTAAAACTAAAATGAAGTAAATAGAATACATTTAGTTTAGTTTTAGATTTAATTTATTTTATATATTTCTTACTGAGGTCTTTCAATATAAATGATACTTTTAAAAAATTTTATAGGAATAAAATTAAATAAATAAAATTTATTAGATTTAGTAACTTCCTATGGGAAAATAATTAAATCAAAATATTTAATTTTTCTTCATTTACATTTTTTTTTTTTGCATTTTTATTTAAAATCCTCAAATATAAAAACTAATTATTTAGGATTTATGCTCAAGTATAATTAAATAAACAAATTTAATTCTAAGTAGTTTTAAATTAATTTATATACCTCAAGTTTTTTTGAAACCTTAGACATAAATGCTAAGTATTTGATATTATATTACCTTTACAAACCACGAATATCATTTATTTTTAAAATATATCTATGTCATTACATATTTTTTAAAATTTTTTTATTAGACTAGATGCATAAAGGCTTTCTATTAAAGACAAATATGATTGCATACAGAAGGAAATAATTTAAACAAAAAATTTGAATTTGCATAATTCTAGTAATTTGCTACTGCATTTTCCTTTTAACAATTTTCTTAAAATTAAAATTGGCCATATGCATTTTATGTTAACACAAAAATAAATGAACAGAATTTATTCGTTAATTTGTAACAAAAAATTCTTTGATTTGGAGTTTGTTCAGAATATTTAGATATAATCATAAATAATTTAGTAATTTAGTACTTGTATATATCATGTGTTACTTAATCATGTACACGAATATATTATAGTTATTGCCTGCTGTTATAAAGAAGTCTACATTTACATGACTATATGAATTAATTTACTTTTCATATTTATGATGAATAATTAAGGTTTCATTTTTTTCAAACCAAATAACTTATCAAAGTAGATTAGACATTGCCTTTACATTATATAAACATAATTTTTGTTATAAATTGTTATCGAAGGATTTTCCTTCTATTAAATATTTACTTAATTTATATCAGTTCAGAATTAATAACTGCAATTTATAAGGTTACAATTTTAAAACTGTTAAGTATATTGAAAACTGTTGTATTATTGAGAAGGAGTTGTAATTGTTGTGTGGTTGAAAAACAAAATTGTATTTATTTGTATAACCTAAGTTCTTTTCTTAATCTTTGCACATAACTAAGAATATGAAATATTACATTATCTTTACAAATGACTTATCAATAGATTATCCACAACAATATGGATTTATTTTTTTGATATTGTTAAGAAAGAAATTATATTTATATAATTATTAGAAATTAAATGTCAATGTATATTGTGCAAAAGCTTTGTGGTCCGATTTATTGCCAAACTAAGTTACTGTCAGCTATTACCACTCACTTTCTAAAGAATTTGCTACTAAAAAGCACGAATAAGGTTACAAACCAAGAACTATATAATATTATGAATTATTTTAGAAATATAAATTGGCTTTTAAGCAATTTTAACATCTTTTTTTTATAGTTCACCAATGTAAAACTATCTCTAAAAAGTAGTTGTTTGAGTTCAACGTTGTCATCTTTAAAGTATGCTTAAATAATTATATTTATTTATATCTATATTTTATCTTTTAAATAGTATTATTTTGTATGATACAGTTTTCTCAGGAGCATGTTACGGTTTATGTTCAATGATTTAAGAATAGTATATAGAAGTTTGTTCAAATAGAAAAAAAAAAATCATGAGCAAAATGTTAGACAATGCAAATAAAATGTTCATCTAAAAAAATATCATAAAATAAAGCCAAACAATACTGGTTGATAAAATGTAGAACATGAAAAAAAAAATATTTTAATCAAATTTTATGTCTGCATTAATTTTTGAAAGTTATAGTAATCAGAATTTATGTTTAATGTTTTAAAAAAAATGATTCTACCTAGACAAATAATATTTAAGTTTTGTGAACTTATATATTTTCTTGGAAGAGAAATTATATAGTAAAAAAGAATGAGAATTTCATATATCAAAGTTCAATTTATTCATGATTCCTTATCGATCGATCTATGTATTATAATATAAAAAAAATTACAACTCATAATGGTTTGGGCCCACGGCGTCAAGCGGGCTACCTTGCTAGTATATTTACGAATGAGATAGGTTTTACTTGTCAATTTATATAAGGTGTAAATTTCTATATAACAATAATAGGAACTTAATGATTAATATCAATAAGAAAATAACAAAATTGTGCTTGTAAGATATAAATGAGTAATAATAGAGAGTAAATGTATGATCAGTTAGATGATCACGACTATCTAAGTTATTTATTTGTTGAGGGGATAAAAATTTATATTCAAAATGCATTTATTCAAATGACTTTTATAGATGGATTGAAGATTAGGTGTTCTTGTTTGAAGTGTGAGAATCAAAATTACCTTGAGGTCGATAAAATGAAGTTGCATTATAAGCAAAGGATTTATTTCAGGATATTATATCTAGGACTCAACATGGCAAAACATTTATGCACTTTAGGTTTGATGATGAGCCATATAATAAAATAGTGGATTAGGTACAAACGTACTAATCCATTTTGACAAATGGGACTTGATACTGTTGAGTCAAACTTTGCATCAAAGACAAAGAAGGAAACCTTAAATCATAATGCATAAATATTCTACAAAATGTTTGTTATAGCTAATGAATAATTATATGAAGGATGTGAAAGTCATTCACAATTATTAGTAGTTGTTAAGAGTTTGCATATTAAGTTTGAGCATCATTTGTTTCAAAGATGTTATGATGATATCATAAAATTCATGTGTGAGACAAGACTAATAGATCATAAAATGATTGAGAGTTTCCATAGTACTAAGAAATTAGTGCAGGGGTTGTGATTACCCATATAGAGGATCCATTGATGCAAGTATGATTGTATGATTTATTCTAGTGTTGATAGTGATGAGACCAATTACAAATTTTATAGTCAACCTAGATATAAAAGGTTAACTAGGAATAAGACAAACATCTCATTCAAGTGCATATATTATTTTCTATTGATTCTATGGTTATAATGATTGAATGTTTCATAAACAATAACATATATGAGGTGCTAGGAGAAGCACCTTCAAAAGGATGGCATTATATGTCATCCATCAGTTTTTGAGATATGTAAGAATCGAGCTCATCCATTGTTTGCTTTTGAGAACCATAATGTTAATATCTTTGCATTAATGATTTTCAACCATTTAGTTGGCCAAGACTAATCTTTCTTATGGCTAGTTATAGTAACTCCATAAAACTACCATATTGGATGTGTATGAAAGATGCACATATATTTTTTTACTATAATCATTCCTGGACCAAATAATCTGAAAGGCAATTTAGATATATTTTTATAGCCTATGATTGCAGAATTGAAGCATTTTATGGGATGTAGGTATTTAGATATATAATGTATCTTGAAGGAAAAATTTTTAGATAGAAGTAGTACTAATGTAGATAATCAATGTTTTTTTTTTTTTTTTGCTTACTCGATGTTATGTAGCAAATTAGCATGTCATTACTATATAGAATATTCACATGTATTCTCACTTTCCAATGTGGAAAAACTTCTTAGTTTGGTAATCATAGAAAGTTTCTAAACTCTGATCATTTATTTAAGCAAAAGATTTTTTTTTTTTCTCTAGAATAGGGCTGAGACATTAACACTATCAGTGATTATAATAGGGAAATAAATATCACAGTGAATTAAGGAATTTAGGTCAATGAAAGTAATAAAACTTGGTACAAATGATGTTAATGATTCAATATACAAGACTTGCGGTTAAAAATATCATAGTATCTTTCGAGATTTGCCATACTGGAGCACAAATCTCATTAGCCATAATCTTGATATGATGCACATTAAGAAAAATATCTTTGAAAATGTGTCATGAATATCAAAGGTAAAAACAAAAAATAATGCCAAGGCATAGGAAGACTTGAAAATATTTTATCGATGTTCTAAGTTGCAAAAAGATGAACTCACTGAAAAATATCCTAAATATTGTTATATATTAGACAAAACTAAAATGTAAATCATATGCAAATGGAAAAAAAAATCTCAAGTTTCTCAATGGATATGTTTTTAATATAGGTCGGTGTGTTGATATGAGAAAGCATATGTTTTTTCCATGAAAACTCATGATTGTCATATACTTATGCGAAGATTAATACTCATTGCATTTTGTGAGCTTCTATCATCTACTTTATGCTACCTTTTACTAAGTTGAGCTTATCTTTCAAAGATTTAATAGGAACTTGGGTTATAATGATAGACATGAAAGACAAGAAGAAAATTTTTATATAATTATTTGCAAATTAAAGCACATTTTTCTCCCATTATCCTTCAACTTTATAGAACATCTGCAGTCCACTTTATATACAAAGCAAAAGTTACGAGTCCCGTACAATACCAATAGATGTATATTTTTTAAAGGTATAAAATATTTATTTATACACTTTAGTCTTATCATCTAATTGAATGTTAAAAATAAAACAAAGGTGAAAGTTTCAATTTGTAATACATACTTAGTCAAAAAAGCATCAAACTTTTATTTCCATTACTTTGAGCCTTATGGAAGAAGTTGAGGGGAACCTCTCTATATTCAAATATTGTAACTGAGTATATGGCATCAAACACATTGTCACTTATCTCATATTGAGTATAAAATAGTACACACCTATATTTTACTCAATTATAAAGAAACAAAACCTTATGTAACATAAGTTATTCCATACATAATTTATTTCACTTTAGTACTTCTTTATGTAAATAATATCTGAAATCATGTCTTCTTATTAGAACATGTTCATTGACACGTTAAGACAATTCTCACTGCACATTATTTTTGGTGAGGCTAATGAGGAGATTGACAGAAGTTTTTCAGGTTGATTCAAGCAATGTGTAAATATGGCATGGGAAAATTATTGTGACTTTTTCAAATTCTCTATTAAACGTAGTATATCATTAACTGTTGTGTTAATTATGTGAAACAAACACATATCAACATCATTAATAATAAGTTCATTTATAATCTCGCACAAGGCCTTTTAAGATCAATCAAATCATATCACGTGTACATCATTGATGAACACAATTTTCAGGTGAAATCACATGGTTCGACAAGATCTTTATCAAAAAGTGGTGTCTATATAAAATGGTCTGACTATAATGATAAATCATGTGACTAGTATACCCATTTGATAGACATTTTACAATTATATACCTAACATGGCTTATTAAGTGAACTATGCTATTTAAGTGTGACTAAATTGATCTGACTTTAAATTTTACGATAAATGATATATTATGGACATTAATATTAGGTATGGATTTAACAAGTATAAGCCTTTCATTCTTGCAATACAAGTTGCATAAGTGTATTATGTGAGTTATCCAAGCATCAAACATGACAAAGTTAATTCAATGGTGGTGTGCAAGATTAAAGCTAGGTCTATTATAGATGTTCTTGACCAAATTGATTGAACTCTCACAATGAACACAACATTCCAAAAAGAAGAGTTATTTGTGTACTAATTTGATATAATCAATGATATTGATGGCCCTAGTCCCCTTAGTGATGTTGCAGTAGAATTTGTAAAGATCAATAATTGAGATAATGATTTACAAAGTTATAAGTCATTATTGGAGAAAAACTTTAAAAAGTCATAAGGAGAAGAAAATCTATAGTATAAAGATAATAATAATAATCGTGATTAGTTAAACAAAACTTAATTTATGCATAATTATATTTCTAGTTGCATGTCAGATAATGTGTACATGCAGGATCATGAACAAAGGTGGACATATATGTAAAGGTCATTTTATAAGAGGGGATAGTTGATAAAGAGGAGCCATATACACCAACCATCAACCTCTGCTAAGTAACTATGTTAATCAATGCACACCTAACTAGGACAGGTCCATCTTCTACTTTAGTAGTTATAGCTTCTTTAAGGTATCAAAGGCCTAATCCATTAGTTCATCTCTTGCTCTAGCTTTATCATCTAGCCATCCATTATATCAACTCTAACCTTAGCTTCCTAGGCACCTATTACACTATCTACAACTTTAATATCACATCTATTAGTTGAGGCAATGACAATTGCAACAGGCGAAGTTTGGATTAAGTCAATAGATTCATATCACCTTCATGGCAATCAGTACATTTCTACATTATTAACTATTATTAAATAATTACATAAAAAAGAATAATAATGTTATAAGCATGGTATAGACAGAGAGTTGCTCTTGCAAGATTCAAAAGATATTCCATGAGCGAATGGATTATAAGGAAGCTTAGTGGAAAAAAAATCTCTAATGAGACTTAGGATTTTTATTAGCATGAGTTATGGGTAACAAAAGTAACTCTTTTTATATGTTTATAAGGTTAAAGATATATGAAAAACTAATAATTCTATTTTGCATATATGATTTGTTTACATGAGGGCTACTTGAATATGTATAAGCTCTTAATCTACAAATGCACCGATTGGTAAGTAATAAAGTATAATAGAGCATAGATATCGTTCTCATAAGGATGGTATAATAAGTACTAAGCTTTTGCTTTTATCATTATTTAGAAACTCTAATTGAAAGATTATTTAGACTAAAAACTAAAAAGATCAAAGATATTTTAACTATAGATAAGTTGTTTGCAAGAAAATAATCAATATGAAAGAGTAGCCATTATAAGAAAACAATAATATAGCGATGGAAATTAGTGACGAACAATGCATAAATAAAGATGTGCTAGGAACGAAATTATTATAGCGAGGGATTAGCAAGCACTAGTGAGGGAAAATTAATGATGGAAAATATGATGCCAGTAAAACATGGCTAAAGGTGGCGGGAAGAAATGGTGTAAACCATAGTGATGGATTGGCGAGGGGATAGTGTGGAATATAGCGACAACTTCGATAATGGTCACTATTTAGTAGTGGATCTGGTGCCAAACTTAGCAACATACTAAATCTATTGCTAAGTTGATTACTTTTATGCTTAGTAAGGGAATATGTTCGTCGTTAAGTTAATGAGTTGAAACGACATATGAAGCATGTCGTTTCACTAACACTTAGCGATGGATTGAGTCTATCACTCAGTTTTGCCATACACACCTATGCCTTCCCTTCTTTCCTCACTTTCTTTTGAATCCCCCTTCACTTGTTATCACTTTTCCTTTCTTGCTCTCTCTCTTCCCCTTATTCATTCTCTCGAATCTCCCTTCTATCTCTCACTTTCCCCTCCTCTCATGCTAATGCCAAATCCTCTCATGCTCTCACTCTCCTGCTTCCTCGCCTGTGCTTACTCTCCCTTACTTACTATTGTTATTGTTATTGTTACCAGTGGCATTGCCATTGCCACTGCCACTGCCACTACCACTGCGTTTTTTATGCTTCACGTACTAGTATGTTAATCTTAGTTTAGGTTGCAATGTATGGTTACTTAGGGTTTTTTCTTGGGTTGAATTTTTTAAAAATTTATGCAATCTAATTAGAAGTATGGGCTGTTAGGATTAGAGATTAGCTTGAAATTATTTTTTATTATTATGGATTTCTTTTATTAGGGCTTGAAATTATTATGCTTTTCTATTAGGAGTATGGATTTTGGATTGAAATTTTTATGATTCAAGGATTTCTTTTAATTATGGCTTGAAATTACTATGATTTATTCTATTTTCTCAATCCTTTTGTACTTTAGGACTTTAGAAATTCAATTACTATACTCTATTTTTTGCATGAATCTATTAATGTTTTTGGCGTTCGATATTATTTTAGTTTTTGTTTCTTCTGTGTTTATGGTGATGAAAAATTAAGAGGGAAGGTTTTTGTTCTTCAATGTTATTGCCCACTACATGAAAAAAAAAACCCATAAAACATTATTTCTTGAATTAACCTTATGATTGGTTATATTCAAAATACTCACTAAATTGAACATATTACCCATACACATACTAGTTGAAAATAAGAGTTAAAAAATTTTGACTATTATTTTAAATAAATTTGACTCTTATTTAAGCTTGATTGTAGGAAGTGTGAGCCACATTAGTGATGTATTGGTATATTGCCATTATAAAATATTATTAAAATAAAAAAATCATTCAAAATTCTTCTTAATATGAAAAATAATTTAGTAAAGGAAATATAAATGACCTTTATGAGTTTAAATAAAAACAACTTCCTATTTTTTTTTCTTATTTAATGTTAGTATTTCAAAGTTTTTTTCCTTGTTTTGCTAAAAATATTGTATTTCACAATTTAATTTTCTTGAGTTCTCTATGTAAATTTGTCAGTGTAGCTATATAGGAATTGTTGCTCCATTTTTTATTAATTTGTTGCATTAGGTATGTGTTTGAGTAATAAAAAAATTTTTGATTTTATTTATTTTATTTTTTAAACTTGGTTATTGTGATTAGTGAGATCATTATTGACCCGACGAGAACTGTGGGTGAAGGAATTTATGAAGAACTGTAAAAGTGTTTGTTTGATGTCATTTAGCATTTTTATGGACATTATTTCGAAATATGTGTTATGATGTTTTTGCTTATTTTATGTTTCTTTTTTAAGCATACTATTTTTAGTTTTTGAGTTAATGTTACTATTATTTTGTGTATTAAAAAAATATTATCTATGTGTTGTTGGGTATTTGGTGACCTAAAAAGAATTGAGGATAAAGAATTTTATGAGGAACTGTAAAAGCGTTTGTTTGATTAAGTTTATAATTGTTCATTATGAAAGATGAGAAATAAGTGTTATTATGTATTTTCTTGTCATTGTTTCTATTTTTACGCCTACAATTTCAACTTTTTATTTAGTGGCACTATTATTATGTGTATTAAAAATATTTTATCTAAGTTTTATGTGAGTTGTGTTTTACTAGAAATTTGGTGACCCAAGGAAAACTAGTGGCGAAAGAATGAAAGTTGAATTGTAGAAGTGTTTTTTTTGTTTTATGATTTTTGTTTGCGTTATCTAAAAATAAGTATTATTATATGTTTTATTATTCTTGTTTCCTTTTGAGGACTAAGATAGCCATAAAAAACCCAAAGGGCATTCCATTTTTTAAAAAAATCATAAAAAACATATGAGGATCAAATTCTTTCACATTATGATAGGAATAATATAACCGTAAAAGAAATGAATAACATAATTGTAAAACAAATGAATACTATAACCATAAAAGACATATAAACAAAGGAAAAATGAAAGAACCCTTAAGACAATGAATATACCGATTTTTTAAGATTAAAATAATTTAAAACAGACACAATGTCAGTGTTAACCTAAAAGAAATGAATAAAATTATCATAAAAGACATAAAGACTATAAAGAAAGAAAAAATGAAACTATCCTAAAGATAATTAATGATCAATACCTTTCTTAGGAATAAAATATCCCAAAAAATAAGAAAGTTTGCTAACCCTCAGTAACATCATCAAAGTTGATCATAATAGACACAAAGAACATAAATAATGGATAACCCTCAATAAGATGATCATCAAAGTTTATCATAAAATAATAGACTCGAAAGATAGTGAATCGAATAACCTGTTTTAGGAATAAGATAATCCACAAAGACATGCAGTTTGATAACCCTCAAAAAAAGGATTAAGGCTAGTCATAAAAGAGACAATACATAATATATAGAATAGAAAAAACAACTCTCCTTAAGGATAGTAAATTGAATAAGATAACATAATAATAAAAAAAATTTGATAACTATAGTAAAAAGGAATAAGATGACTCTAAATTTGTCTAAGAACATAAAGAATGGAAAAATGAAATTACCTTTAAAAATGATATGTTTCGATGTACCAAACACTAAAACAAATATTATGACTAGATTATCTAATGATATGTTTATTATTGTATGAAATATATGTTTATGCTTATGTTAACGATAAAATAGTCTTAATGAATTGATGTTTGATTAATAAATGATGTTACGATTGTTGGGATTGATATGTAATTGTTGTGATTGATATGTAGGACTCGGATAGGCGATTGATTGTGTATATTGAGGATTTCTCAGAATATGTAGAGGAAGTGTATATATGATGGAGTTATACAATATTTTTATATGTATGTTGTTTTTAACAGGAGGATTAGTCCAAGTTTTAGAGAAAACTCTGTCAAAATATCATTAGTATTTTAAGTATGATTAAGCATAACACTAGTAAGTGTATATTCATAAATATACAGTTATTAGTCATATAAACCTTAGAATCTCTTTTGGTATTTATCTCACTCAATGTGGTGAGACAACACTAAATTGTCTAAGTCAGATAGTTTAGAAATGCAATGTCTGTATATAAACCATAATATGCAAGTGCTTTCATTGATATGTAGAAAGTTTGTAGTATCTCTTGTTGTTCTCTGAATGCATAATGATATAAGTGTTTATTCATGCTATGACACTAAAATGGTGTATGTCATATGATTGAGTGCTTATTTCATACCGTGAATTGGAGAATTATAAGAGATGCTACTAAATTTATACATATTAATGAATATATATTATTTATACATGGTCATCAGATGTCACATTTCTGAATGTGTAGGTTTTTACCTATTAAAATATATAAATGGAGTTATAAAGAGTCATAATATAATTGAAAGCAAATTTCATTTATATGTATTTTTTATGTATTAATAAGACTCAAACAAGAATGGATGTATAAGAGGCTTAAGGATGGTATGTTGAATGCAGATTATATGAATGGGATGAAAAGTTTTATTGAATTTGCATGCAATCACCCAAAATTGAATGATGGGAATAAGATTAAGTGTCCATGTAACCATCGCAAGTGTCAAAACCGTATATTTTTGGAAGTGGATACTGTGAAGCTCCATTTGTACAGAAATGGTTTTGTTCCTGATTATTATACATGGACTCTACATGGAGAAACCACTATGGGAGATAATGCAAATATAGTCAATGATCAAGTTAATGCAACAAAAAGGGTCGAATCATCAAATCCATATCAACAAATGGTATTAGATGTAGTAAGTCCTCATTTTGATCCCACTGAGATAGAGGAATCACCAAATTCAAAGGCTCAGAAGTTTTACAACATGCTTATGGCTACAGATACGAACTTTTATCCGTGTTGTATAAGGCATTCAGAGTTATCACTTGTATCCTAATTGATGCACATGAAATTAGAACACCATATGTCAAAATAAAAATTTGATGACATGGTTGGAATAATGAAAGAGATTACATTGGATAATAGTTTGATACTTGATAACTTTTACAACACTAAAAAATTAGTGAAAGGTATGGGACTACTAGTTGAAAATATTCATTGTTGTAATAATGGTTACATGATTTTATTAGCGTAAAGAAAGTGAATTGACCAGTTGTAAGTTTTGTGGTCATGCTCAGTATAAGAGGCCTCCTAGCAAAGGTGGTAAATGATGCGAAACTCTTATTCCTTATAAGAAGATGTATTAATTTACTCTAACCCCTCGATTGCAAAGATTGTATGTGTCGAAAGCAATAGCTACGAAAATGCATTGGCATGCTGAGGATGAGGTTGAAGAAAGTGTCATGTTTCATTGCTCATATTCTCATACTTGGAAGCATTTCAATCAAACACATTTAGATTTCAAATTAAAAACTCAAAATGTTTGATTAGGTCTTTGCACAAATGGGTTTCAACCCTTTAATCAATCGGGACAACAATATTCTTCATGGCCTATAATTGTCGCACCTTATAATTTGCCACCATGATTATGTATGAAGGATGCTTATATGTTCTTATCAGTGTTAGTACCTGGGCCAAGAAATCGGAAGGATAAACTGGATATACTTTAATAGCCATTTATTGCAAAACTCAAACAGTTATGACACAAAGGTGTATAGACATATGATATTTCGAAGAAATAAAATTTTTAGATATGGGTTACTCTTATGTAGACAATAAGTGATTTTTTCACATATGCAATGTTGTAAAGGTGGAGTATTGCTGGAAGGTTAGCTTGTCCAAATTGCATGGAGAATTTTTCATGTTTTTACTCTATCTAGAACAAAAAGTAGTTATGGTTTGACACCATAGAAAGTTTTTACCAAAAGATCATCCATACCAAAGGAACAAAACGTTATTCATTAAGCATAGAATAGTGACTAAAGGTCCACCATCTATCAGAACTGGAGTTAAGATATTGAATGAGATAAATTAACTGGGTCTTAAGAAAGTCACTGAACTAGATGAGGATGAGATAAATGGTCCATTATGTGGGACTTGTGGATGGAGGAAAAGAAGCATTTTTTAGGATTTGCCCTATTAGAGTATGAACTTGATTTGGCATAATTTGGATGTAACGCATATTGAGAAGAATGTTTTCAATAATGTGTTTAATATTGTCATTAGTGTGGAAGGAAAGACGAAGGACACAAATAAATATCAATAGGAGTTGAGTCAATATTGTCATTGTCTTGAGTTGGAACATACTGCAATAATGGGAAAATACCCTAAAGCTTATTACACATTAGATAAATGAACAAAAGAAGTCTTATGGGAATGGGTAAAGAATATTAAATTCCTTGATGGGTTTGTGTCAAATATGGCTAGATGCATGGACATGAAAAAGTTGAAGTTGTTCAGGGATGAAAAGCCATGATTGTCATATATCCATATAGCGATTAATACCAATTACATTTCATGAACTACTGTTAGGCATTGTATGGAAGGCCTTAACAAAATTGAGCCTCTTTTTTAAGGACCTATCTATTATTATCATAAGCATTGAGGACAGGCAACGGTTTGAGGAAGAGATACCAACCATTCTTTGTAAGCTAGAGTGTATATTTCCTCCAAGCTTTTTTAATTCGATGGAACATCTCCCAGTTCACCTGGCTTATGAAGCAAGGATAGTCAGTCCAATGCAATATTGATGGATGTATCCATTTAAGAGGTAATTAATAGTTAACATAAGTAGATTTCGTAATTTGTTTTATTTTGTGTACATACACTATTTTATATGTATCAATATCATAGGTACCTTCGAAGGTTGAAAAAAAAAGCGACAAATAAAGCTAGAATTGAAAGTTAAATATGCAATGCATATTTAGTGGAAGAAGCGTCACACTACTTTGAGGATCATGTGAGCACAAAGCATTTGAAAAGTTTCTCGCAATGATGATCGGTCTCGAGATGTGGTGAAAGAGCATAAAGGAAATATGTCAATATTTACACATCCTAATAGCGCATTTAGAAAGGAAAAAAAGACATTAATGACGAATCAAGAAAATAGGGTTGCTCAATGCTACATTTTATTGAATTGCACAAAAGTACTGACTATGCTGTCACTGGTAGCATTATGCATGCAATCTAGTATTAGTCGAGTCCAACTCCATCTCGTCGATGGATGGTATGAAACTTATGTTTTCTTTAATTAATTTTTATTTCCTTTTTAATATATTTTTTCATGTTTAGTAGTTATTATCATTTACTAACTTATTATTTGTTGCATAAACAACAGGTTTATTCCAAACAATGTCTGTTCTGCTCAATCCCTATGATTTTTGTTATTGGCTTGGAGCCTTTTGGACATGCATGGAAACATATTTCACAAGCGGCGCGAGAGTTTTATTGGGATTATGGTATAAATAAACAATAATTGTATCTCATTTTAATTAATAATTTTATTTATTCAAAAGCATTATTTTAATTTATTTTGTTTATTGTGTTTGTAGAAGTGTTTTACTTGGAATCCATAACTAGATGCCAAGATTAAGAGTGGGTAGCAGTATTAGATCGCTACACGCTACATCGATAATTTGTCTAAGTGGAGACGGATTGGCAGACGACCTGCGAGCGTCCTAGAGACTATATGGGATAGCTAGCAAGCATCATGATCCACACTAGAGTTCAGGAAGCGTAGTATGCAAGCTTTATACAATCGACTTAATGAGATAGACAATTCTGGTTTTGGTCCCTTCCACTATACTGGGGGTTTCATATCTATGGCCAAGCATCATAGACGCCTAGTGAGTATGTTTTTTATATTTTAAATTAATATATTGCTTATGTTTATTATATACGAGCATCATAGACATCTAGTGAGTATATTTTATATATTTCTTAATTAATATGTTACTTATGTTTATTACATATTTATAAAATGTATTTATTTTCAAAGTGAAAAATTAGGTCATCATGCTACATGTCAGTCAGAAGAGTCAGCAATACATCATCAGCAGCATACGAGTGTAGCTGTAAGTTTTACTAAGACTAATCATTTAATATTTTAGTTTCATTAACAATTAATTTTATTTGTTTAAATTTATGATTAAATTCTATTTAACTTGTCACCAAATTATAAGATAGCTATGAAAGCTACTCAGTCTAAGGAAGATCCTCAGAGCCACGTCAACCCAATGAGAAGGAGATATTCTTGCAGATAGTAAGCGGATAGAAGAAGAGGAGAGCCTACGACATGGGTCAACATGCACCTTCATTCTTTAGTCAGTTTGTGTTATTTGCGTCGACTGTTGCTTCTTGTCTAGCGGCCGATGTGGACTTGCAAGCTTTCATTATTTAGAAGGTACAACATGATATTTAGACGAGGATGAATGAGCAAAGGTTGTCTTTTGGACATCAATTTGGGGAGCAAAGGCAGTAGATGGATGAGATGTGTCACTTCATTGCGGAACTGACCCATGGCACTTAGGTTCATGTTGTTTGTACTCCCTCTAATCAGTCACCCCCACTAATGCGCATTTGGATGGTCCTACTAATGGACCAATCTGATTTTGTTGCACTTATGTACTTTATCATCTTTTTGTGTACTTTATACATTATGTTATGTTATATTTTTTTTTTATTTATACTTTCTTATAGACATTGAGATATTTATTTATTAATAGTAGTATTATTTTTTCATATTTCATCCTTATGATAATATAAAAATATTTAAATAAATATGTAATTATTAATATATCCATTAAATGCATATATCCTAATATAAAAATATTCAAACAAATATGCAATTATTAATATATATTTATTAAATGTATAAATTGAAAAAAAATTAGCGATGGGCTTCATTGTCCGTTGCTAGAATTGAAAAAATAGCAACGGGACTTACTGTTTGTCGTTATGCTTAGAAAAATAGTGACAGATAGGTGTTTGTCGCTAAAAAAAGTGAACGATGGATACCGTCATTGGATTGTCGGCAATCTAGCAATGAAATTAATGACATGATACATCGGTTGCTAATGTATCATCGGTCGAAAAAATCACATGAATTACGACACCACTTTTATGATGGATTCCCATCACAGATCCATCACTATTTTGTTTACCGACCATTACTCTAGCGACATACATGATCCATCAGTATACCCATTTAGCGACAAACTTCAGGTTATTAGCGACAGATTTTGTCCGTCGTTAAAGCAAGATATTTTTATAGTGAGTTAAATGGTTAACTTCACCTATTATCTTTTTATGGTTTCTAATGTTTGATTTAAATAGCTTATTCATCAAATTTTATTACTAGGTCACTCAAGTTATTAATTAATCTCTCTCAAATATCAATTAACATATAATAAATATGTTAAACTAAAAGTCTCTTAGCATAATAGCTAAACATTATACAATCATCAAATAAAGCAAGATGTTAATGATAGCAAAAAGCTATTAAAGTCTCTCAACACAAAATAGATTAAGAGAATTATGGAAGATCTGTTTCAATGCAAAGCATCTCTTGATAGTTGATTTACAAAACTAAATATGATTAATGGCTAGTTAATCAATAGTAATGAGTTCATAATAATTACTAACACAACAGATAAATAAAACCAAAATGACTTAGATTACAAAAACATAATTAATTAATCAAGATTCATTTATACATTAGCTAAGAAAGATAGTTCATAATGTAAAAGAACGCAATCAAACAATGTGTTATGCCAACCATGTTCTTTAATCCTTTAAGCTCTTTCTTGATTGCCTTTTTGATCTCCTCTTGCTCCGACGCCTGTTGCAAGATTGCTTGCCTCCCTTTTTTATTAGTTTTTATGCTTGTTGAGTAATCAAATTTATGGGCCTTATACTTTTTTTATAATGTTCTTGATCATAGCATGAAGTAGGAACCTTGTAAGAGTGAAATAAGAAGTAATAATTAGAGTGGAATAGAAAGCCAAATTTCTCCCTCAATAATGATGCATAACCATGTAAATTGATCCCTTTTTAGAGCTATATATTGCTTCTTACATAGGGGTGTGCATCAAGTGTAATGAGATGTATAACCATGTAAATTGGGGGTGTAATAAGATGTACAACCATATAAATTAAGTGTGTGAATTGAATCATCTTTTGCATCTTTGTATGGGGTTGCAATTTAGGGGGATATCATTGTGTATGAATTTGCATGGCCATGTAAATGCTTAACTCTACTTGTTGGTTCTGATTGAATTGATGCACAAGAGTGTATGGATCTGTATGGGTGTGTAAACTTTCCTAACATACTTTTTGAGCTTCCTTCTTTAATTTTAACCCTATAAAACCATATTACACCTTATAAGGTTCTTTTCATATGATAAATACACTCAAGAACTCTAATATTTCAAGAATAAAACTAAAAAATGTGTTAGTTAACGCATCAAACATGATTGTTTGTGTATTGTCTGTACTAATGCTACCAGTTGCTAAAACACTTTATTTGAGATGAGACAATTAATGTTATGGTCAAAATAATATCAAACTAGAAAATTGTAGATCGATATAGTGACATGTTACATCACATGCATGTGGCTGTGGAGAAACCTGTTTTGGCCCTAGAGGCAAAATAGGAACATTAGCACGACTTTTAAGTGTCATTAGAGTTTAGAAGTTCTTAAACATATATTCAAGGAATTGTTGCAAATATACCTCTGGGAGGCTTACCATCCTCTCATATTGGAGGGTTTATCATGCATTTCAAGCAAGTAAGAAGCTTTGTTAGTGTTCTAAACTCGTGATATTTGTTATTTGATTTCACTTGAAAAATTAGTTAAGAAATATTATTGGATTATTGTTGGACAAATTTTCTATTTTAAATGTGTAAGTTTTTGTCATAGTAATAACTATATGAAATATATGATATTTTTGTTATGTATTCAAATTCTATAGATGTTGTGATATCTTTATTATTTATCTATATAGGATATTTTATTTTATAGGAGAGATGCTACCAAAATTTTATTTATAATTTTGTCAAGTTATTAGATTTATTTAGTTTTATGCACTTAGATTTTAACATATATTTATACATATTTGCACATTATATATATAGGTTGAAAAGGACGGTGAATCAATATCTCGTCACAAGCTCTTCATGAGGATCCCTATGAAATAAATGGATGATAGAACTTTTATTGATGGTAGGTGTCCATCTTTTAATATAAGTATTTAAAATCTTTATCTTTTCCTTCATTAATCTATTTTTTAATGTTTATTTAGGAACTTAATTTGTTCAATAATTATAGAAAAAAATTTTCTACTGTTGATATGTTTATGTATTTAATTTTTACTAATGGATTTATCTAGTGATATAATTCTATTATTAATATTTAGATACAAATTGTTGATAAAAAAATATAAAAAAGTATAAAATTTAAAAATAATTGCAAATAAATTTACCTATGAAAAATTTCATAAGTAAATTTGCTAGCAAATTTAACTAGAAAGAATTCGATAGGTAAATATTTACCTTTATTTTTCTTTAGAGAATATTTCATTCATAAATATTTATCAATGGAATATTTATTTTGAAATTTTACCATAAAAAATTTCATTTGTGAATATTTACCTTCAAATTTATTTGGAAAAATTTCATTGATAAATATTTATCTACTAAATATTTCATCATTAAAACTTTAGCTGCAGAAATTATGACTTGATAATTGTCTAATTTGCCTATAAAAATTTGTATTTATCTACAAAATTTTTCGTACATAAATTTTACAACGAAATTTTTGCATCAGTGAGAATTATCGACTAGCTTATTGGCTGGTGTTCAAATCTATTGATAATCTCTAAGTAAGTTACATTTACCTATGAAATTTTGATGTTTACTTACGAAAATTTTCATAGGTAATAAAATTTTATGGTGAAGTTAGATTTTCTCTATAAATAGAATATATTATAGGGATTTATTAGTTTTTATCCAATGATCATGATATTTTTTTATTTTTATGTGAAAAGGCTTTGTGCTTAGGAGTTCATATATTTGGAGTTGAAAGTTCCAATTATTATTATTTTTACTTTCACTCTTAGGGTTGTTGAAACCAAACCGATTAAACTAAAACAAAATAAAAAAATCAAATTTTTAAAATACAAATTGAATTGAATTAAATTAATATACAAATCCAATAGAACTAAATCAATTTGGTTTAGTTCAATTACAATTCGGTTTGATTTAAACTAATTCTTTAAAAAAATAATTTTAATATAAATAATAATTCTTATAATATATTTTTAAATATTTTTAATTAAAATCATATGTTTTTAATAGATTTTATATATTTTAATATAAATTATGAATTTTAAATTAGTTTGAACTATTTTAGTTTGATTTAATAGATAGTTTAACTTATTCTAGTTTGATTTTTAATAAATTCTACTCTATTCAGTTTAACTCAAATTTTTTATTAAAAATCAAATCAAATCAAATTTATTGAATTTTACAAAAATGTATCAAATTAATTTGCATTTAAACCAAACCGAATTGGTTTGATATAATTTCTCAGTTTCAACTGTTTGGTGTCTACTCCGATTCATTCTAGTATTTGTTTAATTTGAAAATATTTTGAAGCATGATTATATTTTTTTTAGAGTTAGATAATAATTTGAGATTAATTTTTTGTATATGTAACCTTCATTATAATGAATTGTTGATCATTTCGGACTTCATGAATTTAGGACATTAATAAATAAATCATATGAATTATTATATTATTTATTTATTTTCATTCTTAATTTAATTTCTCTACATCGATTAAAGTTTTTACATATTTACTGGTGCTACAGAATTGATTCATTCTTATTTCCTTAATCTTTATCCCATCTTACCTAGTAGTTTCGTGAATATTTCATGGATTTATCAATCCAACTCTAGAACTAGGATGTTGATGCAGGTTTGTATAACAAAATAGTTTCCCTTGATAACCCAATCCATCAATGGGGTAGGGAACGATTAAATAAAAAGATGATGTATAATCATATTTTATTGAAGCAGAAGTACAAGAAGGAAGACCACTTCAAAAAGTAAAAGGTTACAAACTGCAGTTGATGAACACAAACCAAAAGAAACCAACCCAAAAAGCCCATTTTTCAATTAGACAAGTTGGGCAGAAAGGGTATTGGCCAAGGAGGAAATAGAAGTAGCAGACACAGCCCTACTTCCACCCAAGTACCATTTCTTGATCATCTCCACAACATTTGCATTCTCCACCTTCATCTTTGATTCTTCTTTTCCTTCTGTGCTAAATGCAATCTGCTCACATTTATACCATTATAAATATTATGTTAATTTTTTTTTTATTTTTATACATGCTTCTTGTACTAATTCAAGCTCTTATTGCTAGATCTAGCAAATTCACAGAAAATTTCTTTTTTACAGTCACTCTAACAAATTAACAAGTGATAAAGATTATGTCAAATTGTTGCTAACTGAGAAACTAATACATCTTTCAAGTGTTAAGTTTGATACCTCAACAATAGGTGAAGTAGCTGGAAAATGAAAAGTGATAATGGAGTCTTTCTTAAAGTACTTGGACTGGAAAAATTCAACAACTTTCTCTAATGCCTGTTCCTCTTCTTCTTCATATTTATCATCTGCTGCCAATCTGTCTCTTACAGCACTCTCTAGCTGCACCCCATATTGTGATCCTTTTATTTCCTTAATCACCACTACTCTCAGCAACTTCTCCACGGGAGCTGGACATTCATATATACATATAATATAATCATAAGATTAATATTTCAATTACAGTTGCAGAAAAATGTTGGTTCTGACTAATAAGGCTTCTGCTGCTATACTTCCTTTATGGGTCGGTTCAAGTAAATTTATAAGAAATTACTTTTTCACCGGTTTTTTTAATCACATTATTTTACCAGTTGAGCTAACATACCAGCAATAAGAGCTTCAAAGAAGTCATCATCTTCTGCAAGCTGGTTCCCAGTTTTTCCTTTCCATTGTTGTAAACGCCCCACAATTTCAGGGTCCAAGTAAACTCCAATGGCTGTGAACTTAATCTGTAGAAAGTGTATTTCAATATCTGTGATTCCTGTCACTCCAAAAAGCACATTACTCATGATCATATATTTTAATTTAGCAACAATACATAATACATAAACGTACAGACTAGATACAAAAATTGCCTCACTAGTACAAGAATTACAGTGGCTTACCATGACCGAGAAGAGATAAAGGCTTAGTAGTTGTGATCTGTGGAGGAAAAGGGACTTCATCCACCATAACAACTTCAGTAGCCACTGCAAAAAATTAAACCAAGTTGGAACATTAGTACGTCTCTCTCACCACATTAGTGATAAAAGAGAGATTAAAGAGAGTTACTTAGCCCTTACTGCAAGACCTATATGGAGAATTTTTTTTTTTTTTGGATATAAAGAGTATTCAGAAATGGAAGTGAGGATCAAAATTGAAGGTGAAGGCTTTATTGGGTTAGGGCCTTGGGGAGTTTAAGGTTCTTTAGTAACACTGGCACACTTGAGATGGTAGGTAGGTCGTGGAAGTTGGGGAGCTTGTGATCCATCTCATTTTCTTCTATTTAATTAATTTCATTTATTTTTACTTGTGAAGTTTTCAAGATACCAACCTCACTAAATAGTTTATTGATTTCATTACATGCTTACATACCACCAGCAAGCAGGGATTTCATGCATGATCTTTTTTATTTTCAAAAAAAATATACAGAACTATAAAAACATGGAAAGAATTAAACTTAAGACGTAATCGGACCAAGTCAGAGTCTCGTACCAAGAACATTTGGTTCATTACTTATCTTCTTCTTAATCTCATGCCATCTCATGCCCTAGATTAATTAATCAATTTTTTGTTGTATTCATCAAATATTAATTGCATACTAAGTGAAGAAATTTGTTTTGTCAAATTGAGAATGAGGTCTATGTTAGTCCATATAAAATCACGCATTTTATTAAAAAAAGAAAAAAGAAAAGAGGAAAAATTGGGAAATTTACTACGGTTGAGAGAAATTTAGTGTCGAATTGATTTGATATTTTTTATTGGTGTTCAATAATTGAACATTTAAACACTAAAAAAGTGTTTAGTAAATATTAGCGATAAATATTTCAATTTAAAAACTAATATTCAAGATTTAGAAAATATAATTAAACATTGACAATTAGTTTTCTAGCTTTTGAATATAAAAAACTGGCGTATAGATTTTTTTTCTTTAGTATCAACATTATATTTATCATTATTACCATTATATAAAATTAATGTTTTCCATAAAATTACAAAAATAATAATTTTTTTTATCATTTTATAATATAACTACACATATAATTGCTAAATTATTAAATTTCATATTTATTGATTACAGATAACTAAACACTGATCATTAATCACTGATTGGTAATCCTTCATCATAGACCAGACTTTTAGTGTTTGTTTAGTTTGATATTTACTCATTACCGTTCAGTAATTAAGTATTCAAATGCCAAAAATAGAGTACTAGAAAAATATTACCGTTCGGTGTTTAAGTTTAAAAACTAGTGTATTTAGAAAATATAAGTAAACATTAAAAGGAAGGTTTTCTAGCGTTTAAAATATATACAAACTAGTGTTTAGATTTTTTTAGTATTAATCTTATATTTATCGTTATTTATTAATATATAAATTTTTATTTTATAAAAATTAATTAAATATAAAAATAATTATTTTTTATCATTTTATAATATAATCATAGATATAATTACTAAATTATCAAATATTTTATTTTTATCTATCACTCATAATTAATCACTAATAGCTGACTTCTGATTACTCACCGGCATCTGTTGACCATCACCACAAAACCAAACGTCCCCTTAGTTTTAGCGTCTAAACATAGAACATAGAAGTCAAAGAAAGAACGGGCGGCTACGAGTTCTCTAGGAGCATTTGAGTTATACTATTTCTTCTAAGAAGATGAGTGAGCAGACAGAAATTGTTTCCGGACTAGACTCAAGTGATTGACCGGTTGGTTATGTAGCTACCGCGCTTTTCGCCTACCCATCTAATATGTATATAGGACAGACAAAAGGCCAATTTGGCCGCTGGATTGTTTAGGTAAGGTTAATTGAGTCTAAAATTAATTTTATAGTTTTTTTAATATCAAAAATTTTGAAAAATATCTCTAATAAACTCTTTTAAATTGGTAAAGTAGAAAGTAAACATCATGCGATCAAAACTATAGAAAAAATAATTCTTATAAAAGAAAAAGAATATAATAATTTGTCACCTTTTTTTAAAAATTCTTAAATATAAAAATCTTAAATAATTGTTATATCATCATCTTTTTTACATCTAAATTCTAAGTTTATGATATCATATTCAGATTTTGTGAAAATCATTATAAAAAATTACATTATAAACAAAAGAAATTAATTGATATCCAGAAATTTTTTAATATAAAGGTAACTTAATCAAAACTAGATCATATAAAATCATCACCCGTAAAATTTGTAATTAGATAAAAGAAGAAAAATTTTGAAGATTCAATTAAGCAAGAAAAATTTGGCATACTATAACATGAATTTCATTAACATAATATAACAAAACATCAACAAAAATCTGTGAAGAATCACTAAAAATTATCACTGCAAAAAAACTTTAAAACTTAGTTCTACATGCTTCAACGCTCAATACTCAACATAATTACCTACATATCATTAAAAAAAAAATCATATATTGAAAACTTTATTACAAAAAATCAAGATTTTCCCCTTTTTTCCCTTGTATCTTCAAACAAACAAATGCATAAAAACTCAAATTAAAACATAATCAAACAAACAAACAAGTAAATAAAAACTCAAATTAAAACATAATCAAACAAACAAACACATCTCCAACAAAGACCTATCAAGAGAGAGAATTGCAAAAGCTCTACTACCCGTTTCTTTCCTTTTCTTCTTAATCCTTGCCATCAAAAAAGATAACTGTAGCTCTGAATTGAAATCTAAGGTCAATTATACTAATCAAAATTTTGATGGATGCAAGAAAAGTAATTGAAATTTTAGATCAAAGGTGCAAGCCATGAATTTTCTGATTGAGGTAATCAAAATAGGATCGAAAGCATGATAAGTACGAACTTAAATCATAAACAGAGGTTTTGATGGTGTAGCCATGGAAGAGGGAGTGAGGAACAGATAGAGGAGAGAAGCATGATGATGGTTGACAAATATAGGGTTTTCATATGGTGATAGTGGATGATGGTAAAAACAAAATAAAAGGAGGAGAATTTTAGAATTTTAATTAGATTAGGATTTGTTATTTTTTTATTAAAAAAATATCTATTGGTTTGGATGGAGATGGGGCAATCAAAGATGGGAATGAATTGGGTTGTAAATAAAAACACAAACACAAACAAACTAACTTAGCAAAAGCAATAAACACAAATCAACACAGAGTTTTATAATGATTCAACAACGTGTCTACTTCACTCTCCAAGCTTTCACTTAAGTCTTTCTATTCCTTCTGCAGGGTCAAAAATAACCTTTCCTTTTTCAAAACTCAAGGACAACCTTTCCCCTTTCAAGGCTCAAGGACAAACTTCCCTTTTATAGGCTTAAAAACAACTTTTACAACTACTTTCTTTTAATAAGGAACAAGAGAGTCAACCTAACCCTTGGTATTTTTCTAAAGTACAATACCAACCTTTTAACCACTAGCAAGAATAAATCCAAGCAATGTCAATGTCTCTCAAATTAGGCAGTAATTATACTTTTAGTGCTCAAGAAAACCTACTCTCAAAGTGTCACAAAAATAATCTTTACACTACCCAAAACAAAGTAACACCAAAAGATTTGCAATCCTTTTGATCTTTTGAAATGCTCCATATATAGTAGAACTCCAAAACTAGTCGTTGGAATGGTTGATGTTCAATCTGATAATTTTTCTTTAAAACTAGTCGTTATAGGTGACAATGCTTGTTAGGTCTATTCATGGAATACAGAAACACTAATGTACAGACATTAGAACTTCTCAAGGTTTTATCATTATTTTGTTATCATTCAAAATACATCATTCAAGGTAGAGGCATGAGACGAATGTCTTAGGATTACATATTCTCTAAACATTTTTTTCCATCAACATAGCAATATCTTTTAGTTTCTTTTTTAATTTAAAATATTTTAATTTCAGTATTTCACTCTCTTGTGATAAAAAGTGTGATATACGCATGATAAGAAAATAAAAAAATAGGCTTAGTTAGACTAATTGCTTAATAAATTGGACTTAAAAGAATCTAAAATTAATTTTAGATTCAATTAGACCCAGCATAATATTTGAGAGGCTAAATTGACCTTTAATCCAATATATATAATAGTTGAAGCATAAAGAACATTATACACCGATGGTAATATTTTTCTTTTTTATTTTCACTCATATTTAATTCATTGTATTTGTTTCTCCCAGTTATTTATGCTATTAAAATTTATTAATTATAATTATTCATTTTTCTTCGTCTCATAAATTTATATCCATCTTAATTATTACATTGTTTATTATTTATAATTAAATCATATATGAATGTAATCGTGTGTTTGGACAGTTTATGAGTGATTATTATTTTTATAATTTTTCATGAATAATTTATACATAGTCAAAGCAAAAAGAAAACATAGATTTTTTACTCACATCATTAAATTTGCAGCTCTAATATTTTGATATATATATAAATAATAATTACATGACATATATCATATTTTGAAAAAGAACAATTATAAACAAAAATTCAGATTTAGACACTATTTTTTAATATATCTCAAATTTTATTTTCTACTAATAAAATGTATAAATTTTATTTTTTCTTTTCAAATGTAGATATTCGGATCCCTCAACTTCTTTAATTGATTCAATTAGATCTTAAATTAATTTTTAATTTTAATTATAATAACATTTTTGAAGCACTATAAAATATTATTTTGTAATATTTTATTAACAAAATAATTTATAATTTATGAAAAAACAGAATTAAATTTAAATTTTCAAGAAACATGACAAAAAAAAAAAAAAACCATATCTAGGAATATATTTAGAGTTTCATTTTATGCCAATAGACTTTTAGTATCTTCACCAGCAAAGCATTCCTAGCACTAAAAATTAAAAATCATCTAGCTGTTCCAGCCTTACAAACAATTTGATCATCCTTGTCATCTCAGCATTCCATGAGATTTGGTAAGTAGGACCGTCGAACGTAGACACAAATCGAAAAACTACCGAACTGAATATATTCGTTCAGTCCAATATGGATTTGAGTATATTCAATTTATTTTAAAAAAAAATAGACAGAATTTGATTTGGTTTCATTTTTATGTAAAAATTTTTTTATTGAATTGAATCAAACTTAATTTGTCTAAAATTAAATAAAAATAGATTAAATATATATTAAATTAAGTTATGATAATTTAACTCTATTTAAAATTTATTATTTATATTAAAAATATATAAAATCTATTTAAAATATATTAATCATATCAAAAATATTTAAAAATATATTAGAAGAACTATTATTCATATTAAAATTACTTTGAAAAAATTTGATTCAAATTCAATTGAGCTACAACATATCAAAATAAAATAAATTCAATTCAATTCAGTTTATATTTTTAAATTTTGATTTTTTTAATTTTATTTAGTTCAATTCAATTTGATTCGATTTGAATCCAATGCCTACTCTTACTTATGTCAACAAACTTGTAAAGGAATATGATGTGAGAACAAATTGAAATGAGATAGGAATAATGTCAAGACATACCTTTCATCAGAAAATTCAAACCTTTGGAGGCAAAGACAAATTCCACACAACTTCCTCTAACCTTCTTGAGCATTCATTTGCATTGAAGTCGAATCCATAAGCAGTGTTATTCCTAAATTGTATGCACTATGAATCATGTATCAATCCTTGCTATTATAATGCCAACACAACCCATCCTTATGGTCAAACTGCAACCTAGGTTATAATAAAGTAAGCTTCACTTCATTTGGCAAAAAGTTAGAGGTTATGAGCTTCACATGTTAAACTTAATCTTAAGGCACATAAATCATCATAATCATAGGATCTTAAATAAATAAATCATCATGTATAAATATAAGAGTACTTACTTGATGCGAAATTCATTATCATTACTTCGTAATCAAGATCGGTTTCTCTCTCTTGACCCCTTTAATGTAACAGAAAACTTGATGGAATAGTTTTTCTTAATACTCACATTACTAACGGTGGAGAGAGGACCAAATTATATATATAATTACTTAAGATACCATTGCCTAGAAGCTTGTTTAAGTCCATATATTGACTTCTCAAGTTTACACACTATATGACCCTTTCCTTATATGGAAAAACCTTCAAGTTGATCCATATAAACTTTCTTCTCAAGTTCTCCACTAAAAATGCAGTTTTTACATCCATTTGATGTAACTCTAAATCATAATGAGCTACCAAAGCCATAATGATTCTTAGAGAATCTTTCTTTGAAATGGATGAAAAGGTCTCTATATAATCAACGTCATCTTTCTGAGTATAATCTTAGGCAACAAGTCTAGCTTTATATCGTTTGATATTGCCATTCAAATCGCATTTAGTCTTAAAGATCCATTTACACCTAACTTGTTTGGAACCTTCTGGCAATTCAACAAGTTCCTAAACATTATTATCGACCATTGATTTTAACTCATCTTTCATAGTATCAATCCATTTATCAGACTTATCACCATTAATAACTTCTGCAAATGAAACAAGATCTTCATCAATACCAAAATCAAAGTTTGACTCTTGCAAATAAACCACATAATCATTAGAAATAGTCGACCTTCTTACCCTTACAGGTTTATTTAAGGCTATTCCACGTGGCTCATTTCTATCAGTTGATGATAAGTTAGTTTCTTCATGGGGTACTTCTTCATTCAAACATTATTCATCATTGTTTTGTTTTTGCCATTCTAGAATAATATTTGGAACAATTGTGGATGTGGGAACATTTATAGGTGATGGAGCATCAAACTTTATTTCATTAATATCCACAGCTTACTTACAAAAACTCTCACTAACTTCACCATTTTCAATGAATTTGGCATTGCCTATCTCAACAATTCTAGAACTATGGTTTAAATAGTAAAACCTATACCTTTTGGATTTCTCTAGGTAAATAGTAAAGTAACTGCTAACAGTTCATGAATCCAATTTATTTTCATGTAGATTATATACTCATGCTTCTACTAGATAACCCCAAACATGCAGGTGTCTTAAACTACATTTCCTTCTAATCCATAACTCAAAAGGAGTTTTAGGAACTGCCTTACTAGGAATCCTATTCAGCAAATACACTACGGTCTTAAGTGCATACATCCACACAGATTTGTGTAAAGAAGAATTACTCATCATACTCCTAACAATATCCATTAATGTTCTACTATGCCTTTCTACCACACCATTTTGTTGAGGTATGTCTTGCATAGTATACTGTGCACATATGCCATGACTTTCGAGAAACTTTGCAAATGGACTTGGATTTTGTCTAGATTCATCGTACCTTCCATAATATTCAGTACCTCTATCAAATCTTACGATTTTTCACTTTTCTTCCTAATTGCCTTTCAAACTTTTAACAAACACCTCAAGGGCATTTACAGCTTAAGATTTTTCTTTAAGCAAATAGACATATCCATACCATCAAAAATCATCTATAATGATGATAAAATATTTGTCTCCACTGAAGGATGGATTGTCTCCACTGAAGGATGGAGTACCAAACGGTCTACATATGTCAGTGTGTATTATCTCAAAAAGCTAAATACTTCTTGTGGCTCCTTTTTTATTATGCTTGGTTTGTTTTCCCTTAATGCAATCCACACATAAATCAAGATTATTAAAATCTATATTCGGTAGAATCTCATTCTTGAATAATCTTTCTAACCTTGCTTTAGATATATGACCCAAATGTTTATGTTACATTACGCTTGCCAAAGTTCTCATTTGCCAAACTACGCTTTCCAATATTTTGATTAACACACATTAAAGATATGGAGAAATCAACATCAAGTGTCAATTTATACAAACCATTCATAAGAATTTTAGAACCAATAAAGGCATTATTTTTTATTAAATAAATTGAAACATTCATTTCCAACTTTAAAGCTAAACCCTTTAACATCTAGTCTCGGTACAAAAACTAAGTTTCTAGACTGTGAAGGTACATAGAGAGTTTGAAATAAATCCAAGTGGCATCCGGTATCTAAAACAAGATGATAAGTCCCTATGCCTTCAATTGGGGCCTTCATTCAGTTCCCCATAAACAAAAAGTTCTCATTTAAGTTTATGCTCTAGATTGTAAGGAATCGCTGCATCATATTGGAAACATGAGTAGTGGCAATAGAATCTAACCACCAAGTATTAAAAGGAACTTCAAATAAGTTTGATTTGAAATATATATAAGTATTAAATGTGCCTTTCTTTTTGAACCAAGCTTTACATTTTGGGTAGTCTTTCTGATAATGTCCTTCCTTTTTACAGAAATGACATTTATTTGCCTTATTTTCCTTCTTTTTATCATCAGTAACCTATGGAACTTTAGCAAGTCCTTTCTTCTTAAATTTTTTAGATTTTGATTTGAGAACTTTACCAACTTCTTAACCCACTAGGTTCACTATATGAACTCCTTGTGCCTTTAGTCTTGTCTCCTTTTGAGTAAGCTTACTAGACAATTTATTAACATCCCACTTGTCCTTAATAGTGTTATAGTTAATTTGAAATGGTCCATACTCAGGAGGTAACAAGTCCAAAGTAAATTGCACTAGAAATGAGTCATCCACAGTCATACCCAAGCACTTAAGTCTTGTTGTAATATTAGTCATATCAAGGACATGTTGTTGCATACTTCGCGACCTATTGTACTTCATGGTCGTGAGTTTAGCCATCAGTGTGCCTACAAGTGATTTATCAACGGAATGAAAGCGCTCTTCCACAGGCTTAAGGTATTCCTTAGCTATTAAACTTTTTGAAAGAGTGGACATAATGTTGTTAGCAATAGTCATCCGCATAAAATTAAGACATAATCTGTTAGATTTGTCCCATGCTTTATGTTTCAACTTCTCAGCCTCACTAGTCGTATTAGTAATGTCAATAGACTTTTCTTCCAATAGTACCAAGTCAATATCCAATACACCTAAATGGAAATTGACTTGTTCACTCCATTTTGAGAAGTTCAAACCATTAAAGACAGTAATAGTAGTAACATGTGAATGTGGGGAAACAACTGCAAACACATAAATGCTCACTAAATTAACATATTCAAATAATCAAACACATAAAATATATTATAGGTCTCATTTGGCCAAACACAAAAATATATATTATCATTATAAATAGAATACTTAAAACTTTATAAGGTAACTGATAAATCTTAACAAATACATATAACTTCTTTAGATAACTATATATATATGACAAAAATATATTATATTTCCTTCTTTATATTTATTAGTTATAAAATAGCTATTTACCTTTAGGTAAAATCATTAATTTCTATCAATCAATAAAACTTTACAATAGCATTCCATAAATTCATAAAGTATATGACTACACATTCTAAAATTAATTTTGCCACTTTGGTGACTAACAAATTAGTTTTAATCTTAATGTCATATAACAAAATAATTGTAATGTCCAAAAAAAAAAAAAGAAATGGAATTGAAATAAAATTTTGATTTTAGGTCAAGATATCATTAACTTGACCAAATCATAAGAAATCAAAACTTTTAGAATCAAATCATCCATAACCAAAACTTCATGGACCAAAATAGCATTTTTTTTTATATATGGATTATAATTCCAAAACAAAGAAACAGAATACTTCTCACATGAAATTGTTGACAAAACCATCAAAACAATTTCTAACAACCATGTGCTTACATTCGACATTCATAAGTATTTACATAAATGTAACATTAACCATAAAACAATTTAGTAAAAAAATCATGCAGTGGTAACAAAATTCTTTGTTAACCCATTAACATATAATCATAAACATAATTATATGATTATAAATCTTAACCATCAATCATAATATATGAACAATTTATTTATTCATAACACTTGCTTTGAGACCACATGTTAAACTTAATCTTAAGGCACATAAATCATCATAATCATAAGATCTTAAATAAATAAATCATCACATATAAACATAAGGGTACTTACTTGATGCGGAATTCATCATTATTACTTCGTAATCAAGATTGATTTCTCTCTCTTAACCTCTTTAATGTTGTAGAAAACTTGATGGAATAGTTTTTCTTAATACTGCATAATACAAAAGGTAGAGAAATGACCAACTTATATATAGAATAATTTCAAATCCTATACATCCATCATGTACCAGAATGAATGGCTTAGATTTATTCCACCATTAAATAGGAAGCCTAAATAAATGGGTAAACTTTAACAAAAAAAGAAACATTAAATATTAGAATATAGTCAGCTTTCATACCATAATCTAATATATTCTAAAATTTCATGACCAATCCTCTTGAAGTAAGTCAAAAACTATAACATCAACAGGTAACGCCTTTGGGAGGAAATTTCGTATTTATACAATAATGGAAGCCATTTATCACAATAAATCCTAACATCCTTTCCATTGACAATACATCAATAACCTTTTTGATAAGGTCACAATTTTTTACAACACTTCTTTATATAAAGGAAGGGTTGAAACAAAAGGAGCATCTAATAGAGAGTCATTAGGAAAATATCTCACTTGTAATACTCTAGTAACTAATGAATTTGGTTTATATAAAAGCCTCCAAAATCTATTTACTAATCATAGTTGACTAAAAACTCATAAATTCTTGAAACCTAGACCCTTTAAATGTTTAGGCTTATATAGGGAAGACCATGCTTTCTAATGCACCTAATTATATTGGTTGTTCAAACCTGGTCAAAATTGAACACACATCTACTCAATATCATTCAAAATAGAAAATGAAAATAATGAAAGGCATGCATGCATAAGTAAGTAAAGATTGAATAACTAATTTAATTAAAATTTCCCTTCCTACTTTTAGAAAATATTTTGTCATTGCAACTATTGAGCCTTTTTGCAACTCGATCTTAAAGGTACTCAAATTGAAATTTTTTATTTCGCATTGAGAAAATAGGAACTTTGAGATGGACATTATGGCTAGATACTGATGAGACACCAAAGAGTCGATGATGTTGGACTAGGTTATTTAAACCTAAGTTAGTACTCTCTTTTAATCTTAACAATATAGATTGAAAGGTTTTAATATCAATTTTAGGTGTTGTTCTTGCAGATATTAAGATAGAATCTCATTGAAAGTTGAATAGGAGTGATTAGAAGCAAAAAAAAACTCAAAGTACGAAAATCTACCTTCGAATTAGCAATTGCGAATTTAGTAGCGACCGCGAATTTTGAAAAGTGTTATTGAGATTTAAAAGTCGTGACCATGAATTTAGGTAGCGACCATGAATTGGTGAAATAACATCTCCATGTTAGACAGATGATTTCACAGTGACCATAGTGTCTAAATAAAGAAAATAATTACCTCAAATTTTGAGATCCATTAGAAAGATCCAATGGCTAATTTTTGAAAAGACCGATGGTTTTATGCCATATAGACTTATTGTTAGACACAGTTCAAAAATAGCAACCACGAATTCAGTCTCAATCACGAATTTTGTCTGACAAACATTTAATGCAAGATATGTCTAGCACAACTTGAAGATTTAGACATAGTTTCTTTGTAACGCCTCTTTAGTGGTTATTGTCTATAAAAACATCACCAAATGGACTTGAATGCAAAAGAATAACCATCAATTATGCCAAAACTCTTGCAAAGTTAATTCTCACAACTTTGATTCTTTATTTCTTTGTACATTGGTGTGAGTTTTAAACACCTTTTGTTTGGGTTTGAGAGTGACCCCTTATATAGAAAACTCTTGTATAGGTTTGAGTATTAACCTTAGGAAAACTCTTATATAGGTTTGAGTATTAACCTTGAGAAAACACTTGTAAGGTTTGGTGTGAGCCTAAAACACTAGGTTGAGCGTGAGCCTTAGGAAAACACTTATAAGGTTTAGTGTGAGCCTAAACACTAAGTTTAGTGTGAGCTTGTAAAACACTAGTGATTGAGTGAAACACTCAATTAGTGAATTAGGGAGTGGATGTAGGGTTGGCCAATGCCCGAACCACTATAAAACTCTTGTGTTTATTCTTCTCCTACTCTTTCTCTAATCTTTCATTTTTGTGAGCTTCCTCCAAATCAAAAGTTCAAATTTGTCACCAATTCAAGTCATTTTTTGGTGCACTAAGGCCAACAATTGGTGTCAGAGCTAAGTCTCAATTCAAGCCTTAATTGTATAAGAAAGGATCAAGACACAAGAAGGAGTCCACTTTCACCTTAATCCCTACTTTGATGGCAATGATTATGCTCTTTAGAAGCATAAAGTGGAGATATATCTTGATAGTTATCTCATCAACTTATGGGATTATATACTTAAAGAGTGGAAGCCTCCAACAAAGATGATTGAAGGAGTAGAGGTGGCAATTGTAAGAGAAGAATAAATTGAAGCACAAAGGAAGGCAAATGGGAAGAATAAGAGAGCAATGACTATTCTCCTAAGCTCCATGTTAAGAGAAGAAATTGGAAGAGTCCAACATTGTCAAACTATACATGCCATATGGAAAGCACTAGAAATCTATCATGAAGGCATAACTCTTATGAAATCAAGTAGGTTGGAGATGTATATGATAGAGTGGGAGCTTTTCATAATGAAAAACCATAAAGGTATCTCCGAAAAGACAAATAGACTTCTCTATATTGTCACAAACATGAAAAAGTTTTGAAGGATTCTTACCAACTATAAGGTAAATACTAAAATCCTCAATTCTCTTCCATTGAATAAATTTGGTGCAAGAGTATGCAGCATTCAAGAGTCCAATCTGAAGATTAGAAAAGTGTCAACTGATGCCCTTATTGGTAAGCTTCTCGCTCATGAGATGACTCTCAAGAAGGATAAAGAGATGAAGAAGCTAAAAGGACAAAGAGACAAAGAGGAGAAAAAAACTCTAGCCTTTAAAGCTCAAGAAGATTATTCAAGCTTAAGTTACTCAAATGAAAGTGACAAAGAAGAAAATGAGTTTGCCAAAATATCCAGGACCAAGGAGTTGATGAAAATGAGAAGAGAAAGAAGAATCCAAAGAAAGTCATCTTCCTATCATCACAAGGAAAAGAAGAAGAGCTTCAAGGCTACTTGAGATGATGATTCAAGTGATGAAGAAGAAGAAGATGGAGTAGCAAACTTTTGCTTCATGGCTCAAGAGGACTCCTCCAAAGAGATAAGTACTTTTCCACACTCTTATAATGATTACGATGCATTTGATGATGTAGATGATGAGCTTTTTGAAGCTCTTACTTTAAGATGTGATAAATATAAATAATAAATGAAGACTTACAAGAAAAAATGTCCTAAACTAGAGGATGAATTTAAATCCTTAAATGATTTTATAAGTGAGTTGAGGACTTCTAATGAAGAACTCAAAAAGTCTTTAGAGAGTCTTTCTAAGTTTTCATCTTCTCTTAACTCCTTGAAGGAAAATGATTCTTTGAAGGGTGAAGTTATAGAACTTAGAAACTCCATCTCTAAATTTCATAAAGGGAAGGAAGCTTTGGATACACTTATTGTATCTTAAAGACCTCCTTTAGTTAGACATGGTATTGGCTTCAATGAAGCCTCTTCATCTACTTCTTCACTCACTACATTCATTAGAGCATCAAAACCTCAAACTTTAAGTATTGAGGTCATGGGGAAGACAGGTGCTCATAGCACTAAGTCACCTATGCCTAAGGCCAAAGGAAAGGACCCCAAGGCTCAAAGAGCAAATTATGCTTACATTTATAACAAGAAGCATGCTCAACCACACAAACACAAAAAAATTCTCTTTTACTCCTAATCACTCATGCACTTGTATACATTCTCACCACTTAAGTATAAGAAGGTCCTCCTACTCATACTATGGTTGTACATAGGAGAAAGACTCACAAGTCTAAGTTCCAATGTCATTGTTGCCTGAGATATGGGCACATCAATGTATTTTGCCATATTAGGAATGCAAAACTCAAATTAGAGGATCCTTTCAAGACTAACCTTTAAAGACCCAAGTATGTTTGGGTACTAAAGCAAAGTGTTTGATATTATAGGATGGGGACTCATTCACCAAATTCTCATCATGGAAAATCTAAAGATGAATGGAGATTGCTAATGAAGAAGGGATAACATTTAAAATGGTTATTTAGTATCAACCCATTGATACTAAACTTGTAATGTATCCCTTATCCCTTATGTTTTTTAACTTAATATATTTATGCATATATTTAGCAGGAGTTTTATTTTTTGATATATCTTTATATTGACATGTTTGATTTGATTTGATTGATTGTGTGATAAGTTGAATCAATTCATTTTGCATTTGAGGTTTTCTACATTTCAAATGTTCAAATCAATCATCAAAAATTATATACTCTATACTAGGGTCATATACGAAAATTCTTAAATTTCTAGTCTTAGTTTATGTGTTCAAGCATCTTTAAATGTTTGTATTATTTTGCATTTATGTTTTTTATATATAAAATTTTCATGCAATTTATGTTTCATTCATTTATCTTCTTATGTGACATATTGTGATCAATTGTACAAAATTACTTATGTTTACTATTCTAATTTGAGTTTGTACAATTGACAAGCTTATGGATATTCCCTCTCATGTTCCTCATTCTCTCTTTTATTCCCTTCTATTTTTCCCTTTTGATCTTTACCAAGGGGGAGAGATAATTGACTGAATATACAAAGAGGGAATATACAAAAAGGGGAGATAAAATTAAACTACATTTGTAATAAGCTAAGACAATGATCTTATTAGAATAATTAAAGGGGAGTTTGGATTAAGGGGGAGCAATTTCATACTTATGATTTGAATCACTTCACAATCATTCCCTTAGGAGCATGCATAATTGATTCTTTATTCATTGCATATTTAATCTAGATTGTCAAAATCAAAAAGGGGGAGATTGTTGGACTAGATTATTCAAACCTAAGTCAATACTCTCTTTTGATCTTGACAATATAGATTGAAAGGTTCTAATATCAATTTTAATTGTTGTCCTTATAGATATTAAGATAGAATCTTATTGAAAGTTGAATAGGAGTGATTAGAAGCAAGAAAAAAAAACTCGAAGTATGAAAATTTGCCTTCGAAATTAGCAACTGCGAATTTTGTAGCTACCGCAAATTTGGAAAAGTGTTGTTGAGATTTAAAAGTCATGATCGCGAATTTAGGTAGAGACCACAAATTGGTAAAACAATATCTTTATGTTAAACAAACAATTTCACGGTGACCATCGCGTCCAAAAAAAGAAAATGGCAACCGCGAATTTAAGTACCAACCACAAATTTTGAGATCCGTTAGAAAGATTCAATGACTAATTTTTGAAAAGACCAATGGTTCTATGCCACGTGGACTAGCTGTTAGACACAGTTCAAAAATAGTAACTGCAAATTCAGTCTCGACCGCGAATTTTGTTTAACAAGCATTTAATGCAAGATATGTCTAGCACAACTTAGAGATTTAGACAGTTTATTTGTAACGTCCCTTTGGTGGTTATTGTCTATAAATACACCACCAAATGGACTTGAATGCAAGAGGATAACCATTGATTGTGCCAAAACTCTTGCAAAGTTAATTCTCACAACTTTAATTCTTTATTTCTTTGTACATAGTTTGGTGTGAGCTTTAAACACCTTTAGTTTTGGGTTTGAGAGTGATCCCTTATATAGAAAACTCTTGTTTAGGTTTAAGAGTGAGCTTTAGAAAACTCTTGTTTAGGTTTAAGAGTGAGCTTTAGAAAACTCTTGTATAGGTTTGAGTGTTAACCTTGGGAAAACATTTGTAAGGTTTAGTGTGAGCCTAAACACTACGTTAAGTGTGAGCCTGTAAAATACTAGTGATTGAGTGAAACACCCAATTAGTGAATTGGGGAGTGAATTTAGGGTTGGTTAATAACTGAATCATTATAAAACTCTTATGTTTATTCTTCTCCTACTATTTCTTTAATCTTTCATTTTTATGAACTTCCTCCAAATCAAAAGTTCAAATTTGTCACTAATTCAACCCCCCCCTTTCTTAGTGCACTAGGGCTAACAGATGAATAACCTCCAACACCTTTAGAGAAGTGTTTAGACTAAATGATAAAGTAGACTTATCATAATTATTTTAGAGGAGTATTTAGACTAAAAGACAAAGCAGAATTATCATAATTAATCAGCTAGCCAGAAACAACCTCATATAATTCCAAACATCTTTTTCATATGAGTATAATTAGAAATAAATGTCCAATAAAAGATCAAGCTATCATTTAAGAGAGAGAGAGAGAGCATAGGACTAGCACTCACAATTTTAATCCTACAAATCTTACACAAAGATTTTACAAACATCAATACAAAAAAGATGTCTTAACTATATAAAACAAATAGGAATGGTAAAAAGGATCAAGCTACCTAAGCACATAAAACAAATAGGAATAAGATTACAAGCAAGCATTAAATGACCGACTACTTCCTTATTAAGTAGGAAAGAATAAGAAACTAAACTTATACCCTTGTAATAAGAGAAAAATAATTCAGATGGAAACCCATATGCAATATAACTTTCTCTATAAACTTTTATTCAACCCTATCATACACTTTAGTCATGTTTCGTTTTAGTGAAATGTACCCTCTATGTTTAGATCTATGATGTCTCAACTAATGGATGCACTCAGAACCTAGTAAGATATTGTTCATGATCAGTGTTATCTAAGAACAAAATCACATTGTATAATTAATAACCTCATGTAATATCAACTAAAACCTATTAGTAATGGCTTGCAATACTATCTTATGAAGTACATTACAAAAACTGATAAGGCAAAAATTCCTTACCCCCTAAGGATTCTACATTTTAAAAAATGAGTGTGATAAGTGGAAAGTTCTACTGCATTACCTCATCGCCATCATTAAGAATTGCCAAACAAGCTTTAGTGACATCCAAGCCCACCACATCCCAATATTTTGAAAAGAATAAGGCAGACATACCATCAAGACCAGGTGCCTTTGTCAAATGCATGTCAAAGAGGGTTCATTTAATATCATTTGTAATAAAAGGGGCAATAAGAACTCTACTTATCTTATCTCAACATAAGCCTAAATACAAGTAAAAGTCTCTAAAATATATGAATCACATGGGTCAGCAGAAAGAAAATAAATTAATAAAGGGTTAATTACTTTAAATCCTAACGTTTGTGATATTTAACTAAGTTGTCTCTTCTTTTTTGATATGATATAAAATCATCCCTCATGTTTGCTACGTTATACTAAAAAAAAATTTTGGCATTAAAAAGTTCATTTTTCCATAGGTTAATTATTTTGATCCCCTTGATATTTGTCATATTTAACTTAATTGTCTCTTACTTTTCAATATTATACTAAGTCATTTCTCATATTTGCTCTATTACACTAAAAGTCCTTTTAGCTATAAAGAATTTTTTTCGTTAAATTCATATGAATGCCGGAAGATTTTTTAGTGTAATAGTGCAAACGTGAAAGATGAGTTAGCATAATATTAAAAAATGAGGGATGATTTAGTTAAATACGATAAATGTTTAGGGGTTCAAAGTAATTAAGCCAATAAAATATAAAACTCATTTTTAACTAAATTCTCTTTGACCAATAGAAAAATGACATTTTTAACACCAAAGTGTAAGGAAACAAATATAAGAGATGATTTAGTAAAATATAAAAAAGTGAGAGATGACTTATTTAAATATAATAAATTTTAAGGGTTGAAAGTAATTAAACCTTTTTCTAACAATAAAAAAGAATCGAGTCAAAAATGAATTTTGTATTTTATGGAGTAATTACTTTGAACTCCTGATATTTATCATATTTAATTAAATCGTCTCTTACTTTTTAGTATTATATTAAGTCATTCCTTACATTTACTCCATTACGTTAAAATGTCATTCCAACATTTATATGAATTTAATGATGACTTTAGTATAACGAAACAAATATAAGAGATAACTTAATATAATATTAAAAAATAAAAGATAATTTAGTTAAATATAACAAATATTAGGAGATTATAGTAATTAACCTAAAGAAGAATCACATTACTCATGGCAACTGAATTAGTGTGCCAAAAATTGTCATCATTCCACAAATCCAGAATAACATTAACTCTCTTTCTATGGGAAGCCCTTTGATGGAAAATACTTGGAGTTCCTATCCCCGTGAGCAAGCCAAGCCACACGTGATAATTGATACAAAAATATCTATTCTCTAGATAATAATTTCTGAAGCGGCACTGTAGAGAAGCAACTTGTTGTATGTCCCTACTTGTAGACCCATCAGATGCAAGTTCTCAATCTATCTCCTTGAAGCAGGAACACCATAAGATAGTTTATAATCCCCGAAGCACGTAGAGACTAGCACACGAACTAAAATAATCAATATATTTTATTAATTTTATTCTCAAAAGTTAGTTTTAAATTATTATTTATTAAATAATTAATATTTTTATTATATTATTAAAAGAATATTTTTAAATAGAAAATTAGAAAACTCAATTGTTATAATAAAAAAATTCTAAATTAGAAATTAGAAATTTAAATGTAAAAATTCTAAATCGAAAATAAAAATCATATAAAAAAATTAGAAAAATTTAAAAGTAAAAGATTTTAAATTATTTCTAAACAAGAAATTATAAAAATCTAAATAGTAAAAATTCTAAATATGAAGACAAGATATTTGAACAGAAGTCTAAAAATCCTAAAAAAAATAAAAATTCTAAACTATTTTTATATAGAAAATTAGAAAATCTTAAAAAGTAAAATTTTTAAATAGTAAATAATGATTTAAATTAATTCTATTGATTGTTCAAAATTTGATGTTTATAAGGACAAATGACAATATAATAAATTATCATAAATTATTTTATTTAACTTTAATAAATTTTCTTTTAAAAATATGTCACACAAGATTAAAGATATAAATCAATAAATAATATTTTATCAAACTACCTCATATATGTATATATAATTACAATTATTTGTTAATCTTTTTTACTTATGAAATACTTAATATTATTTATTTGATAAATTATCAAAAATTATTTTATTCAAGTTTAATGAATTTTCTCTTAAAATTTAGTCACATAATATTAAAAATATAAATTAATAGATAATTTTTTATTACAACTAACTTCTTACATAAGAAATTATTTTATTATTTTATTTATTTGATAATAATTTTTTATAAAATAATAATTACATCTTAATTATTATGTATATATTAATTTTAATTAATTATTTATTTATTTAATAAAAAATATTAAATTTATTTAAATTTTATTATTATAAATATACTGCACAATATGCGGTTCACTATCTAGTTGAAAATATTTCCATTCGAATTGACCCTACCCTCATGCCAGGTGATGCATATAATCTGATTACATTCCTTTTCTAATGCCCATATTTCCTCAAAGTAATTTCCTTTATGATGGAAAAAAGTTAAATTCGCACTATTATTCTGCAACACAATCACAATAGGCTGATGATTCGAGTGATGAAAATCCAAGTTAAAAGATACCGTGAAAGGAAAAAGAAGCCTCCAAAACCTTTATTAAACGAAAAGTTTTGGGAAAAAAATTTAAAAATAGATATTACTTCACTAAATAATTAAATAAAAACAAAAACAGATGGAAGCCCTTCATTCTCAATTAATAGCACATATTTAAAAATTAGTCAATGTCTAAAAGAATTTCTCCTCACCCATTAGATTTATTTAACTCTAATAGTAACATAAGTTTTGCTTCGAAAAGAAATATATATTTAATTTATAGTAATCTTACTATAAATTAAATAAATCTATGGTTCAACATAATTCAAAAAAAATTAATTAAAAATTAACTTCTTACACAAAAAATACGGTTTTTTTAATAAAAGTTTTCACAATGTGTAAATAATAAGAAAAAATATTAGAATAAAAGTTCATACGATTAAGTCATAAATTATTATTTTAAACTCAATTTCAAATGAGTGTTTATCATTTGTTAAATAATAATATCAGGAATATATAAATACTTATTTGTAAAGTTACTGTGTTGATAACTCAATATTTAAAAATCAATACATAAAATTAATTTTGATCTCAAATTCAGTTCTTATATGAATGTTTGTTATTCATCAAACAGTTTGTAATATACTATAATATTTTTAATAAGTGATAATATAATATATTTTATTTTACCATGCAAAAATAAGCTAGTAATTAAATATTTAATTTATTTAATTAGTAAAAAATAATATGAAAAGTTTAACAATATAGAAAGCTTTTCACATAAAAAATAATTTTGAAAGTTCTCTACCTAAAAATAATTTAAAAATTTTAATAATATAGAAAATTTTTCACATTAATCATCTTTCGAACTTTAATAATAATAAGCATTTCATTTTCTATGTAATACAAAAGACATTAAACAAACTAACTAGAAAAAAATATTTTTTATAAAAATAATTATACTGCTATTAAAATATATTATAGTTATTTAATTATAAATTTTTATTTCTCCTATTTGATTTACTTAAAATTTTTAATTAAATAATAACTTTATAAAATAATAATATATTCAAATAGCAATAAAATTTAATTATTATTATTAATATACTGATTTTAATTATTTAACTAATTAATTATTTATTTAATAAAATAAATATTAAATTTGTTTAAATTTTATTATTATAACTATATCGCTCAATGGACAAGTTATTAACTAGTAACAATATTGATAAGTATATATGATTAATTAGTATGAGAATATGTACATATATTATGGTAAAAGAACAAATATTTTATTTTCATTAAAAAAAGTTGCTACTATTTTATTTACTTATCTTTTTTGCTTTCAAGAGAAAAAAAAAAAAAGACTAGTTGATTAAGTAAATTTTAAATTATTTTTATAGAGAGAATTCTTTTATAGTGGCGGAATTATGGAGGTTAGCATGGGCTGAAGTCCCCCTTAACGGAATAAGAAACTGTCAAGGACGTGAAGGAAGAGAGGGGTTTGACGACTGGTGAAGAAAAACCAGTTCCTGTTGGCTATGGCGATGAAGAAAGGGGGAACTGATGATGAAGAAAAAGCCTTCACCTTTTAGGGTTTTATCTTTTTTTTTTTTTTTTTTTTTCTCTTTTCATTGCATCAAAACAACATAGTTCCATTTAATGGAACGATGTTGTTTTGATGAAATGAAAATTAAAAATTAAAAAAAGAATAAAAAGAAGGTTAACATTTTGCTTTTTATTTCATCCAAAAAACACTGTTTCATTTAGTGGAAGGTGGCCATTTTGTTGAAATAAAAATTTAAAAAAAAATGTTGACAGATCTCTCCTCCCCTCTCCTCTTATTTGAATGCAAATAGTAGCTAGCCCTATCCCCATTTTTCTCTATCCATCTCACATCAATTTATCACATCCTCCCATTTCATTACTGTGATGGAATTTTTACGTGAGCTAATATTAATTATGAATTTATTTTAATTATTTATAAAACAGACTGAATAATATAGTTTATTGATTTGGGGTAAGCTCAATTAAAATGTGATCAATTGAGTTATGGGCTTGTGACACCTTTTGTGGGCCGATATGGAAAACAGTCAGTGTACGCCTATTTTAACATGGACCTGTGATGGGTGGGCCTATTAAAATTTATTATAAATAAGCTAGGTTCACTCTCTTGCCTTCATAACAAAAAACCCTAGTTGTTACGCCCATTGTAGCAGTCTTTGAGAAGGTCAAGGAGATGAAGACCTAGTTTCCGTTTTCAACCATTCTAACATATTATTCAAGTGGTTTAATTTCAGTGTCCATAATCATGGCTCAAAACAATTTGGGATTCAACGGGGAGACAAGTACGCAATTTGTTTCCTTTTAATTGTTAGAGTTGGTGTTCTACATTTATATACTAGATCCTGAATTAAATTTATCACATGTGGTATCAGAGTCATGAGATTGTACATGATTTAAAACCCTAAATATTTTGTGTTGTTAACAAAAAAAAAAAAAAAAAGAAAAAAATTTTTGGTCGGAGTTAGAGTATGCCACCATAGTCGATTGCCCCTTTGATATATTGAATTTGTCTCCACCGTCACAGTCTCCTCCGTTAGTTTGGATGGTTCGTGAGGCTAGTAACCTATAATGGGTCACAAGATCGATCCGTGTTAGCGAAAAAATTTTTCTAGCAAAATTATTGTTGTATTGATTTGCTATATATTTATTTGCCCCTATCGTAACAAGTTATTCGCTTAGCTCGGACGGTTGGTGGGGCACGGAGAGTTTCATAGGTCGGGGGTTCGAAACCCATTTTGGACAAATCCCTTCTTCTCTACCAATTTTTTTTTTCTTTCCCTTTCTCCACTCTGCAATTCTTCCACAAAACAAAAGAAGCATAAACCCCTTTCTTTTGTTTTTGGTTCCAAACCGTTGTCGCAAACAAAAAATTCCACAGAACAGGTGAATCAAAATTGAAAGAATACAACTGAGTCCATGTCTCCACATCCCATAGCTTCGTCATCTGGTCTGCGCTCCCCGTAATCAGCCGCATTGAATCCCTCGAAACGTCGCAGCACCAAACGACTTCGTTGTGGCCACAGTAAGTGCCCAAGCGCTCGCCGCTGTAGGCAAACCAGATAGTGGGGGTGTGGTCCTTGGTGCAAGAGAACAAGATATTGCCTTCTAAAAAAAAAATTGTTTTGGGTTGTCAATTTTTAAACACCAAAAGAATGTATGATTTGGTTTATGTTAATTGTTGTTGTGTTGTGTTGATTGTTGCGCCCACGCCGACCGCTCCCATTCGACCAAGAGTTGTGGTTCTGCGAAACAAAAAAAAAAAGGAGGGAGAAGGATGCGTATCGTGGGTCTCGAACCCACGACCGTGTCCCTTCAATAAACACAACTTTGACCAACTGAGCTAAGCCGATTACCTGTTAATATTTTATTCAGACAAATATTTATATAAGTAGTTTTATATTCATGCACCTCATGATATATTTTAATTTTATTTCAATAATTGTTAATATATATATATAGTTTATAAATAGTTAATTGTCAATCTATAATTTAGTGATATTAATTTTGTGATAAAATTAAATAAATAAATTATAAATATTTATTTTGCACATATATGAGAAAATAATTATGTGTTTAAAATTAAAGTATATTGTGTTTGATACCTTGTGTATTTTTTGGATATATATATATATATATATTTGTGTTCAATATGTATTTTAATTAGGCTATAATAAATCTCTAATTAAAAATAATTTTATGGGTTAATATGGGAGTTACTGCCAAAGTGGGACATCCATTGAAATTCGTAGAGTTGTTTTTAATTTTTGCGAAGCGATAATTCCAAATTAATGTATCTAATAACCTGCCCAAAGGGGGTTATAAGATGCATTTATTTTGGGAGTGCTTGTTGGAATGAAAAGAAAATTCCAAATTAATGTATATGATAACCTGCCCAAAATGGGTTATTAGATGCATTGATTTTGGGAAAACTTGTTGAGATGAAGCTATTGTGCTTAGAAGTGCATTAGTCTAGAGAATCTGTCTGCCCAAAAGGGATAGATTTCTCGAAAACTACTGTGATCTCAATTGTGTGCTTCATAACTAGAAATTCTATTACATATGCATGTTCTGCCCAAAAGGGAATATGTAGTGATGCCATAATTTTCTAGATTGTGTAAATCATAAATTTGATTTTTGTATATGGCCCAATTCTAATACATGCTTTTATTTTGTCACAAACAGTCTCCTTTCGTCTGAACAACAGTACTGCGACTGTAGAACTTTTGACTAGCACCAACTTTAAGAGGTGGAAAGATGGCATTTTATTTGTTATGGGAATGGGTGAGATTGATTATGCTCTTTATGAAGACGAGTCTGCTAAACCCACCCATGAGAGTAGTGTTGATGAAAAAGAACTGCATGCCAAATGGGAGAGATCAAATCGTCTCAGTCTAATGGCCATGAGGAAAACCATTCCTGAATACCTTAGGAGTAGTTTGCCCACTAATGTTACTGTCAAAGCTTTTCTTGCTGTTGTAGAAGATAGATACTTTGTATCCGATAAGGCTGAGGCTGGGACCCTAATAAGTCAGTTAACCGATATGAGATATAACTATAGTGGAAATGTGAGAGATTACATTCTAAATATGGTTCGCCTCCAAACCAAACTTAAGGGTCTTAAACTTGAGATTTCTGATGAATGTATTGTTCACCAAGCTTTAAACACCTTGCCTCCTAAACTCAGCTAGATTAAGACTGCCTATAACACCCAAAATAGTACCTAGACCATTAATGACCTTATAACTAAGTGTGATGTTGAAGAAAAGAAAATTAGGAAAGAAAAGGGTCAGGTTGCTATGTTATTGACACATCCTAGGGCTGATCCTAAAAAGGATAAAGGTAAGTTTAAACCTAATTATTATGCTCCTAAAAGGAATCAGAATTTTAAATGGCATGGTAGGAATCAGACCAAGAGAGGCGGGGATTTTGGGAGTGTCCACAAAAGTAAGGTGAAATATTTTTATTTTGTCATAAAGAAGGTCATATGAGGAAAGATTGTCATCAATTCACAGATTGGCTAAAGAAGAAAGAAGAAAGTATTCCTCTGGCTTATGTTTGCTTTGAATCTTATATGGTTGATGTACCATTAAATTTTTGGTGGCTTAATAGCGGTGCAACTATTCATGTTGTTATTACCTTGCAGGGGTTCATAAGCAAACGAAAGCCAAGTGAAAGGGAGTCTAAGCTTAGAGTTGGAAACAATTTGGAGATAAATGTTGAGCAAGTAGGAGTAGTTAGATTAGTCTTGGAATATGGATTTTGTTCGATTTTGGAGAACACTTTTTATGTTCCATCTTTTAGGAGAAATTTGGTTTCTGTTTCTGTTTTGGACAAGATTGGATATCATTTTACTATTGGTAATGAAAGAGCCAATATGTTTTTAGATTCCAAATTGACTGGTGAATGTGTTTTATTTGATAATTTATATAGATTGTGTTTGGATGGTGCGAGAGATTGTGAAGCCAATGTTGTGACTAAACAATCCTTAATTAAAGAAAAATCTTTTTCATTGTGGCACAAACGTTTAGGTCATATATCTAGAGAAAGAATTGAAAGACTAACAAAAGATGACATTCTTCCTTCTCTTGATTTTGAGGATCTAGATGTTTGTGTGGATTGTATAAGGGGTAAATTGAGTAAGAATAAAAGAAAGGTGCTAATAGAAGTTTAGATCTTCTAGAGATTATCCATAGTGATATTAGTGGACCTTATTCACCTATTATTTGTGGCACTAAATATTTTATTACTTTCATTGATGATTTTTCTCGTTATGGATATTTATACTTGATAAAGGAGAAATCTGATGTCATTGAGATGTTTAAAATTTTCAAAATTGAGGTTGAGAAACAATTGGGAAAAGTTATTAAAATTATGAGGTCTAATCGATGGGGTGAATATTATGGCAAATATAATGAGATTGGTCAACATATGGGAGAATTTGCCAAATACTTGCAAGAATGTGGAATAGTTGCTCAATATACCATGTCTGGTAGTCCTGAATAAAATGGTGTCGCTGAAAGGCGCAATCGTACTTTGAAAGATATGATGAGGTGCATGATAAATAGGTCTAACTTGCCTAAATTCTTATAGGGTGAAGCTATTAAAACTGCCCTTTATATTTTGAACCGTGTCCCTAGTAATCTGTACCTAAAACACCTTTTGAGTTATGGACTGGTAGAAAACCTGGTTTGAACCATCTTCGTGTTTGGGGTTGTCCTA